>JAJAGP010002064.1:0-137847 GCA_025084515.1 Ancistrus triradiatus
GCTCCACCAGTAGTGAAGGAGGAGCCTAGATGGGAAACAAAAGCATTCGCTCAGAGAGGAGCGGTCTCTTTCTCTCTTTCTCTTTTGCTTTCTATTCGTCTGCTTGCAGGAGAGAAGGGCAACCGATCGGCTTAGCTCTAAGATATATTCACAGACCACTTTGTGTTTTAAATAAATTGTTTTGGAACAAGAGACGCCTAGATTTTCCGACTGTTTCTTCAGGACCTCGCGAACAAAAGATTCTGTATATTCCTCAATAAATAAATTACCAATTATAATATTTTTGTCTCATTTGTTTAACTGGGTTCTCTTTATCTACGTTTAGGACTTGTGTGAAAATCTGATGATGTTTTAGGTCATATTTATGCAGAAATATAGAAAATTCTAAAGGGTTCACAAACTTTCAAGCACCACTGTAATGCTGCTGGTATCAGTCATTATGCAAATGTGCTGTATATAAGATTGGGGGAGTTTTCCAACTAGCTGAGACTGAAGAAGTTGAGATTTAGATGAGTGATGAAACATTTCTCCCACAAAACCTTGTGTCCAGATAAACTGATTCAACGTATGGGATTTTCTCACCTGGATTATTGAGTATGCATCAAGACAAGGTTGATTCTAACTGAGATAGGTTGAGCTGTAAAAAGTTGATTAAATTGTCTTGAGTTTTGTTGAGCCAAGTTAAAGATGTTTTTGGGTTAAGTTTGGGTTAAAATCAGTTCATTTAGGTTAAGTTAAGCTGAGTTGGGTTACGTTGGATTCAGAGAGAGGCAGACTCCACTTTTGCTTCATGTTGTTTGAAAGTTCTGTTATTTCTTACCAAACTTACTACAAATAATTAAACAATAATACACTTGAGGTTCGTGCTTTAATGTGATATATTGGCACTGGTGTTCTTCAGTCATAGGAATGACCTCGAGTGTATTATTGTTATTATACCACAGTTCCATTATCACCATTCATTGCTTGATTTTAATATAAAAAGGTGTTTGTTTATCAGTATTGTTTGAGGTGAAATCGTTCCATTCTATGGTTCCCCTGCTGCTAAATCATCGTCATCAGACTATGGGCTTCAGTTCTAACAGAGGGACAGAATTGATCAATAACTGTTTATTATACAGAAAATAAACACAAACATATCAATTGATAAGCTTTAATTTTCCATTCAGGAAATTAAATGGGTCTGATTTTCTTCATTCTTACATTTATCATCTATGCCACCCAAGGAGGATGGGTCCCTTTGTGAGTCTTGGTTCTCCTAAGGTTTCTTCCTTGTTACATTTAGGGAGTTTTTCCTTGCCACTGTCGCTCTAGGCTTGCTCAATTTGGGATTGGCCGTAGATATTAGAAATAATCTAAAATTGTAAAGTTGCTTTGAGACAATGCTCCATTGTAAAAAGCACTATATAAATAAATCTGACTTGACATGATTTATAAGGCAGACTTTTACTAAAATGCACTATTCTACCAACAGAAGAAAATCAGAGCGAGATCCCGGTGTTATAACCAAAGTCTAGGATCAACATTATAATTTAAATTAGTTAGCTGAAGCTCTTAATGTGAATGTTCTGTGTCAAAAATGTTAAAGTTAGAGTTCTAGATCATCATCAGGTCGGGTTAATAAAGGCTGGACTTATCAGATCCATGAATGAACCTCCAATCAGCCATGGATGGTGTTTAATGAAAGACAGCGAGTTTAACACCAGCAAACGATGTCTTTATAAGAACCGGCGAAGCTGCTGATGCTGTATAATTCTCCCGTAACATTTCTTACTGAACCATCTAATCAAAACCAGGTAGAAGCTGATTCGGTTCATATTTTGTGGATCAGACTAAAACTGATCTTCAGCCTCGTTGTTCTTCAGCCAAGTTGTGAATCCATGTGTCCAGGACCTTTTGATTTAAAAGTACTGAGTTTTTTTTGTTTTGTTTTGTTTTAATGTTTCTCTGAATTTTCCAGCTTAACGGTAATTCCAGGTTTGTAAGGGTGATCAACCTCGGCTCATTGGAACGATCAGGCTGCTCATTAAGAGCTCCATCTAACTCATTTAGATCCAAACTAATGCCTTCAAAGCCAGAATATATATTTTTAAATGCATTATAATTCATTTCTTTACATGTATTGTTATAACATTGCTGCTTTGTTATGACTGGCGTCGTTTCTTGGTTACGTGTGTATGTGGTGGAGTAATACTTTGAAGAGCTAACTGTGGTGTAATGTGGAATATTACTTTACTGCTTGAGTTCTCATGTTTTCTTTCTCATCTTTTCAGCACCTTAACCCCCACTACACTTTATGATTACAGCGATTATTACTATATACCCATCGATGGTATAGTCTGTGAATACGGAAGCCATGGAAGCCGGTTTCTGCCGGTGTTCTACAGCCTGGTCTTCGTGGTGGGGCTCCTGGGTAACCTGCTCGTTCTGTGGATGATCCTGGTGGGAGCGCAGCTGAAAAGCATGACCGACGTTTGTCTCCTGAACCTGGCCATCGCTGAACTACTCCTGGTCTTCTCTCTACCCTTCCTGCCACTACGCTCGGGACAGTTGGGTTTTCGGACAGGGCATGTGCGTCCTAGTCCTCTCTGTGTATTACGTCGGCTTCTAAGGTGGCAGCTTCTTCATCGTGCTGATGAGCATTGACAGGTACTTGGCGATCATCCATGCCGTGTTTGCTATGAAGATTCGAACAAAGGCCTGTGGAATCCTCGTCGTCTGGATCATAGCCGTTTTTGCCTCGTTCCCTGAGCTGTTAAACCTTAAAACTGTCGAGCTTCCCAACGTGACTATGTGCATGGCTTATCCAGCAGGTGAATCCCACAGTGAAAACAAAGTGATAGGTTTCTTTAAAATAAACATTCTAGGCCTCCTAATCCCACTGGTGGTCACCGTATTTTGCTGCTCCATGGTGGTACGGAAGCTCCTCACGGTCCATTCCAACAAGAAGCAGGCCATCCGCCTCGTTATCGTGGTCATAGTGGTGTTCTTCTGCCGTACAACATTGTCATCTTCCTCACTGGACTGGAGCTCAACAAAATCATCGTCGCCACTTGTGAATTCAGCAAGTCGAAGCAGGTGACCGAAGCCTTGGTGTACTTGCACAGCTGCCTCAATCCCTTCCTCTACGTGTTCGTAAGCCAGAAGTTTATGAGGTACCTCATAAGGCTTCTGAGAAAGACGGCGTACAGCCGACTGGAGATCATGAAGCGCTACATGACCCAGACCACCATGTCCATGCATTCACAGACCACCAGTGAAGACGAATGCTCCATCGCCGTCTGAATCCAAATGATCTGGTCAGCACTCACAACTTGGGTATCGCCAGAAATGCTCGCACTTTCATTGGTAGATTGAGTGACGTTTGTGTATTTTTTCTTAAACAAAAAGAGACTTTTGCTTTAAGCGCATTTAGTACAGCATGCTCCAAGGGTGATTTCTTTGTCAAGCCAGTCTGTTCTCAAGTTGTTTAGCGTGTCTTTTTGTTCTTTAGGTTCAATCCCATATCAGAAAAAGTTGAAAAAAACCCACAGTGTTTCTTACATTTCCTTTGAGTTTTATTCATTGCAGACAGTATGAACCTATTACGGTCCAGGCTTCTGAAGCCGGAGGGCGGCGCTGGCCGAGTCGACGTGGCGGCCGAGCGGCTATAAATAACGCCCCTTAAGCGCCAGGCCGGCGGTAGAAGTCATATTCTCAGTAGCAAATTTTTGATAGGGCTTAAAGGTACGACTGGTCCTGAAAGCGGATCAGCCGAGTAGAGTCTGGGGGCTCGAGGTGAATTTGCCAGGGAAATAGATTGGAAGGGAAAGCTAAACACTACTGACCTCTCTTCCTCCATTTTCGCTGCGTTCCTCCACCACCGCTCGCCGCTGCCAATCAGCGTCTATTTTTTCCCCTTGGCGTTCCCCGGCCTGTCCGTGCCACTGTAATCCTCCTCCCAATTGGGAAGCCCGTTATTCCCGTTATTTGTCTGGGTTCCCTACGCGTTCGCTTATTGCAGCGCGTGGAAGCCGCCTCGGAGTCCCACTCCGTTTGCCGAAGTCCGGCGTGTGAGCATGCGCCTTCCCTTGGACGCTTCGGCTTCTCTCGGGTCTCTCCGGAGACCTCCGTGCTGCGCCTGCGCAGTCCCCCTCAACTCTCGCTGAGTAGCGATCTCTCTTTTGTTCTTTTTCTCGTTATTAATGGAACCTTACCATTCGCGCCTCGGGCGTTTGTTTAGTTAAATCTACTCCATTTGGATTCTATCCTTGTTAGCCGATTTCGGCGTTCATTACTTCAGTTTGAGCCCGTTCAAGACGGCCCTTCTGTCTGCCCTTACGGCTATAGTTTTTTTTAACCCCCCCCCCCCCCATGTTCCCCTTGTGGCTAAGTGGTGTAGTGGTCACTCACTCACCTTCCAAACCATAGACTCCCAGTTCGAATCCCGGCCACGGACTCCGCCACGAGTGTGCGTCCCAACTCGCTGGCTTGAGTGTATTACTCATATCTATATACCTCAGTGTGTATATTTATTAACCTTGATATTTATATATATATATATATATATATAGATATAGATATATAGATATATATTTGCATATCCACTACCCTCCTGCACTTGGGTCCTCCTCTTTAGGTTTTCCTCGACCAGCGAATGGAGTCCATTCGCTGGTCGAATCCTAACAGAACCTGAGATATTTCATGTTTTTTTTGTTTTTTTTTCTAGTTAGCTTTGTTTCATTTAATAATAAACATCCATTCCTGCATTTCAGGCCTGCAACACGTCCTCCAACTCCAAAAAAAGATGGGACGGGGACAATTTAGACCTAGTAATTGTTGTGGATTTCTCTAAATTAATCTAAACTTTGATTCATATTATTGTGTTAATCAGTATATATACATACCTAATCATATTAACTTTGTCAATTATTAATCAGTAGATAGTCATGTGTAATCATATTAACTTTGTAACCATATAATCATACACAAGTGTATTAATTTGTAGCCATGATTAACCTTCAGTTACCTTTATATAATGTGTGTGTTACTGTATTTTTCTGCATGTCTCTGTCCTTCATTGATATTCAGTTAAGCCAAGCTATTTGTGGATGTTTTGACTCCCAAGGGTCATCTAAGCAGGTGTTCTATAATCAAATTCATATTTTACCCCAAAAGTGACAACAGACATGAGCTTGTTTGGGTTGTACAAAATGAACCAATGAGTGAATCAAAACAATTCCTCTATTTTAAACTGTAGCAGGTGAGGACGTAGTTAAGTGTGTGCGTAAAATATTTTAAATCTAGGCTAAAGGTTGTCTTCACTCTTGCTAGGTCAGGATGACCTGAGGGTGGAGATAATAGTGGTGCTCTAGGAGGGGTTTTTCTAAAAAGTTGGAAAACAACTGACATAAAGTCTTAGCCTAGGTACCAAACTGTATAAAGGGGCCAGAGAAACTGTGGATCTCTGGCATCTCCGCATCGCCGTTATGATGTGTGGTTGTCCTTATTGCCTGTACTCATGAGTGGATGCAATAAAACTGTTTGCTTCTCCACGGAAACTTTAATTCGGCTTGAGTGTTTTTTCTTGAAGTGAGCAGAATGAATTCTGTCAAAAAACCGCGACAGAAAATTGGCCCTTCTCCTGGCAATCACAGAGCAACAGTGGCCACAAGGTAAGCAACTTAAGTTTACATATTCTGTGCTTGTGAGGAGATAGTGTCTTGGAGCTGGGTGGTAAGAGTGTTAGCTAGACTAAATTTAAGCCCAAATCCAAAGAATTAAGAACCCTGTTAAATTGAAGGGCACAATTAAAAAAAAAGAAGCGGACAGAATTTATGTTATGTGTTGTACGTCATGTCATATGTGTTTGTAGGATCCTTGAAAAGGTATAGATTAAGTGAGTATGAGAATATGAGTGGAAGTTTATAGAGATAAGTGTTCTGGCCGATGCCAGCCAAGGGGAGATGTCGGCTGAGGAATAGAGTTGTGTGTGAGTGAATTATAGAAATAAGTGTTCCGGCTGATGCCAGCCGAGGTGAGATGCCGGCTGAGGAATAGAGTTGTGTGTGAGTGAATTATAGAAATAAGTGTTATGGCTGATGCCAGTCGAGGGGAGATGCCGGCTGAGGAATGGATTTGTGTGTGTGAGTGAATTATAGAAATAAGTGTTACGGCTGATGCCAGCTGAGGTGAGATGCCGGCTGAGGAATAGAGTTGTGTGTGAGTGAATTATAGAAATAAGTGTTCCGGCTGATGCCAGCTGAGGTGATATGCCGGCTGAGGAATAAAGTTGTGTGTGAGTGAATTATAGAAATAAGTGTTCCGGCTGATACCAGCTGAGGGGAGATGCCGGCTGAGGAATAGAGTTGTGTGTGAGTGAATTATAGAAATAAGTGTTCCGGCTGATGCCAGCTGAGGGGAGATGCCGGCTGAGGAATAGAGTTGTGTGTGAGTGAATTATAGAAATAAGTGTTCCGGCTGATGCCAGCTGAGGTGAGATGCCAGCTGAGGAATAGAGTTGTGTGTGAGTGAATTATAAAAATAAGTGTTACGGCTGATGCCAGTCGAGGGGAGATGCCAGCTGAGGAAGAGAGTTGTGTGTGAGTGAATTATAGAAATAAGTGTTCCGGCTGATGCCAGCTGAGGTGAGATGCCAGCTGAGGAAGAGAGTTGTGTGGGAGTGAATTATAGAAATAAGTGTTCCGGCTGATGCCAGCTGAGGGGAGATGCCGGCTGAGGAATAGAGTTGTGTGTGCGTGACCAGGAGGTTCAGAACAAATGCAGGGCAAGGACTTGGGTACTATAACCCAGTTGAGGGAGAGTGTCGAACTCTGTGGCAACCATTCGTCTACAGTGATCACAAGCTGTTTGGGGGGGGAGACCCTGACCCTGAGATGGTCCAATTAACTTGAATGATTTGAAAATCATTCAGTGTCTTTGTTAGGGTTCGCCATGCGAACACGATGGCGAATCGTAAAGGCAAAAGAAAAGGAATATTAGGACCCAATAGCAGTCAGCTCCAGATGGTAGTAATGAACTGAAATGAGTTAAATGAATGAAACAATAATTAAAGCAATACAAATAAACAACAGACAGGGAATTAAGTGAGGCTTTGTGTGTGTCAGCGAAACTGCCGAATCTGCGATCAGGCGCGCACACACAAAGCCCAGGAACCCGCCGGGAGGGGCAGCGAAAGGCGGGGCGAAAACACCTGCCAGAGGCGTGAGGCACGGCAGCGTTTTATGGACACTGGCGTGCTCAACCTAACTGAAAAATACTCCTTATAAAACAGGAGAGGAGGCGGTGCTTGAAGCACGGCCGCTTTAACACGCTGAGATGGGATTCAACTGAAATATATTCCCTTGGACTGGAGGGGTAGCAGAGCTAGAAAGCGCGGCTGCTTACTCGCACTTATACTGTGTTTAAACTAAGAAATACTCCTCTTTACCGGAGAGGAGGCAGCGCTAGAAAGCACAGCTGCTTACACGCACTTATACTTTGTTTAAACTAAGAAATACTCCTCTGTACTAGAGAGGAGGCAGCGCTTGAAAGCGCAGCTGCTTACACGCACTTATACTTTGTTTAAACTAAGAATTACTCCTCTTGAATGAGAACGCAGGGCTTTGATTAAACGAAAGGAAATTAGTACCAAAAATCGGGGAAAGAAAAGAAATACGATAAGGCGCCCGATAGCGCTGAGAGAGAGAGCTGGAAACCAACAAGCCGAAAGCGCTCAGAGTCACGAGCTGAGCACCGTGCAATCGGCGAATGCGCTCTCTCTCTGAACCGCTCTCAACGCAATATCAGGACTGCTTTGAACGCAGCCACGCAGCCTGAGTGTGAGAGCGGTGACGCGCTGTGCGGGCTTCAGAGACCGTGTTGATAGTCTCAGAAGCAGCACGATGCAATTCACGGGTCTGTGTGAATACCACAGCATGAATCGGACGTGCTTGAAACGGACAGGAGCGGGGCACCGGCCTGCCGCTCGGATCCGAGGCTGAGAGCACAGAATGAGGGGGTAGAGGCGAGGGGCACGCGTTTTAACCTCAATACGCCGAAGCGGAACCGCGAACGGGCAAAAGCGCGATTACAGGCCGGTTCTGACCCTACGCTAAATCTACGCCCTGGATTACCTCCGAATCTCCTGTTTCGTACTCCGGCTGAGCCCCTAAAGCGGGCCCAGTCTACCAAAATCCCTAACACCGACCGTGCCGAAGCAACAGCGCGAATGAGACCCCCGAAAGTCTCTTAAACACAAAAAACCGTAACGTCCCTAAGCACAACAAAGACCTGTGACAGGCACCACGGGAATCAGTAGCATGGAAGGCGATGGTGCGACGCCTGTCAGTGCTAAACAAAGCTCTTAAATAGAGAGCCACTGACAGGTGTGTGCAATCGTGCCGTAATCAAATGACAGGCACGATCGCATGGTCTGAGGATCCCGAGCCAAAGCTGAACCAATACTGGCCTCTACTGTCAGCTTGGCAGAATCCCCAGACTGCTGGGGAGGTAGTAGACCGCACTGGGGATAAACAGTGGCCACTAGCGGCCACTGTGCACCACGTAACAGTCTTGCCTGGGTGTTAGTGCTAATGAGGAGAATAAGCGCGTAGCCAGTCATTAGGGACTGACGGGGAAAGGTCAACTGAGCATCGGTTTGAGCCTATCCTTTTTGTTTTGTGTATCCTCCTGGGAACCAAGAAATAAAAGTGTCATCCAATTTCTTTTTTGTTGACATTTCCTAACTACTTAGGGTAAAAAAAACAACTTACAATTTAGATTTTTTTTATTTTCATTTTTATTTTCATTTTACAGCATGTCCATTGTAGTGGACAAAAAGACCATTTTTATGTGAAAAGCAAACCAAACTTAAAATATGAAAATTAACCAATTTTGCTTGTAGAGTGATAACAAGTTCACTCTTAAAACGGGTTAGTTATCACTCTGTGTTGATTAATTTCTTCTTTTGTGTCTGTTCAGTGATGATAATCCAGGAAGCTATTCTTCTTTTATTTTACATTTAGAACACCTCATGTACAGGATGTTTTCCCTTTGCAGGCCTTATTTCCGCATCTCTGTGCATCATTGGCATCCATCATTAAGTGGACTAACAATCCAGTTTAGAGTTTATGAAAAGTGAACTAAACTTAAAAGATGAAAATGAACATATTTGGAGTTACACTTCAATAACAAAACAAGTTAACTTTGAAAACAGGTAGGCATTTTGTATTGTTTAATTTCTTCTTTTTCAGCGCTGATAATCCAGGAAGCAATTCTTCTTAGTGAGGCAAATAAACATTTTACATTTAGCACACCTCATGTATGTCTTTCCTTTGCAGCCCTTGTTTCTGCACCTCTCTGCATGCTTGATATCCATCATTTCTGGCATATGTATGGCTCCTAGTTTTCTCACAGATGGCTCTGGCTGTGGGATTCTTACTTTGGTTGGTGGTTCATACTCTTCTTCACTGTCTTCATTGTAGCCATCAAGATCTGGACTATCCGGCAGCTCCTCAACAGCCAGGTGCAGTTTAAAATTCAAATACTGTTCTGTGTTCTTCACTGATCGGTTAAGTGCTTTGCTGTCAGACTTGTACTGGATCCAGGAGTTTGTGATTGCAACATCAAAGAAGTGAGTAATCACACGCGTTGTCCATTTTGTGGTCCTGTTCGACATGCGGTAAAAGCTCAGCATGCGGTCACACAAGTCTACACCACCCATGTTGTCATTATATTGTTTGATCACTGCTGGTCTTCTCACCTGGACATGTTGTTTTTCTTTTTTGGACCACCTAGTGCAAATATCCTCGGGGTCTTTTCTATGCACAGTGGACGTCATAATCACTGCTAGATAACCTCTATACTGCATTTGTACTTGCAGGAAATAAAGAAGACTTCATAAAAAGACAGGCATATTGTTTTTATTTGACACTGGGGAAGTGAGAGGCTAATCAGTAATGATGGTAGCAGATTGTGTCTCTCACTGCTCTTGCATCTCCTGCATCAGTGATGTGGTCAGGATTTATATCAGGATTGGTCACTGGATGAGTGGGACATTGTCTGATCACCAGTCAGTGAGATCCCCAATGGTCATCTCTACCCTGGCTCATGTCCTGCAGTGAGCCAAGTTATAACATTGCTGTGAGCCAGGCTCAGGATCAGGGCAAGGAGTCGGCAAATAGGGCTGGCAGGGGAACCGTCTGTCTGTAATCATAAAACTGTCCTATGATAGATAATACAAGGATACAGTTTAAATTATCAGTTGCAACCCGAACTAAATATTGATTATGACAGGATATGGTTATATGTACTGTATGTATTCACCATGGGCAAATATAGCACTCACTGTACACTCATGAAAACTTTACAAGTCATGCACAGACCCAGGCCACTTTGCTTCCATGTTGCTGATAATGTGGGCTGTATCACATATGATCTTCACACTGCAGAACAGTAATTAACTGCATTGGCTGTATTGTGACTCATATTCCATTTGTAATGCAAAATTGCTATTTAGGTCTACTTGCATATTAATGTTGTGGGAAAACTTCCTATTCACTTAATCTCCTTCATTTAGCAAAGAGCGGAATCCATGCAGCCAATCACACTTGGAAACCCAAAATCATATTAATATTAAAATCATATTAACTGATTCAAGTCTCAAAGCTTCATATTAAAATACATTACTTGTTGCTTAGACTGATAGGTGAAATTCTGTGGGTTTTTTATTTGATCAGGTTTGTGGCTCTGTGACTTGGGAACACCACATAGGTTTATAATAACCGTTTTAATAGACGGTTGCTTTAGAATATGTTCAGCATCACTGATTTTGTATAGAAAGCCCCACTTGACAAAAACCTGGAGCGCAACACAAAGAATTTGCTCCGAACTCAGGGCGTGTCCATGGAGGGTCATATGAGCGATTGAGAGCGGAGAAGATTGTTAGTAGAAATGATGGACTGTGCTGAGAAACGCTAAGGATCACACAGATAATCATCAGGGAACTTGGAAACATTAAAGCGGGGTCTGATCAGCCTCTCCTGACGGAGATTTATCCGTAGTGTTTGTGCTTCGATGTAAGAAACTCAGGGTTAGTTGAAGTAAACCTGTTAGCGAGCAGCTGAGCTTCACGGAGTATGTTGCTGGAGTAACTGACTCCAAGTTACGCTGAACTTGTTTTGTGAAACCGAAAACCTAGAGTATCCGTAAACTCTCAGTCAACTTACTCTGAGTTTTCACTAAACCTGCTTTCTGAAATACCCCCTGATCTCTCATAGTGTGATGTTTTGAGGTTGGAAGTGAACAGATGGGTGCCAAGATACTATACTTAACTGCCATCAGATCCATTTGGACACTTTACATTAAAAGTCTAGATTCAGAAGCACAGAGACCAGGCTGCACTATTAAGCTCTCATTGATGAACACAACTAATATGGCATCACACCAAGCAGGGTGTAAATCAGAAAATATGCTTTCTGTGCAGTTTGGTATTGCAAATGAATAAATCTCTCATTCTCAGTTTCATTTAGTTTTTCTAGTGAGGGTCATATAAATCAATGATGGAGTAGAAATGCTCTCTCCTACAATTACTAACATCCACCTCCTTGGGTTTAGTACAAGCTCCTGGACCTCATCATTTACAGATAAAGTAGTGGATACCTCTGTGGTAGGACTGATCCACAACAGCGAATGGACTGCCAGGAAAAAGTAACGCCCGTAATGTGATACTTCTGCATTTCTCGTCCTACAACTCCACCTACTGGACAATTAACAGTTACACACTCACAGCAGCTAACGGCTAAAGGCAATATACTGAAAGTACATCAGTATTGAAACGATGTTTTGAGGATTTCCTAGTGGTGTTCTGAGGCGTTTTCTGATGCCTTCTCTGACGGGTTTGAATCATTTTCTGAGGCATTCAGATTCATTCTCTGAAGCGTTCTGTGAGGCATTCTCTGGGCTTTCTGAGGCGTTTTCTGGGGAGTTCTCTGAAGTCAAGTCAAGTAAGATTTATTTATATAGTGCTTTTTACAATGGAGCATTGTCTCAAAGCAACTTTACAGTTTTAGAGTATCTTCTAATATCTATCCAATCCCAAATTGTGCAAGCCTAGGGTGACAGTAGCAAGGAAAAACTCCCTAAGCATTATGAGGAAGAAACTCAAAAAGGGACCCAACCTCCTTGGGTGACATAGATGATAAATGTAAGAATGAAACTAATTTATCTAAACAAATAAGTCTTATAGTGATAGTTCAAATAAAACATTGTAAAATATGCATATCGGCATTATGTAGTCCAATACACAGAGTCACTCTAGGATCTTATGTCGAAGCAGGAAAGTACTTAGCAGCACTTCATCCCCAGCCAACCGGAGGAGGGAGAGAGTTACTGCCCTCTGGTGTGGCCCGTATGGTGGGGCTGGAGCTGATGATGGAAGCAGCTTGAATGAAGCTGAAGCGGATGAACATCTTACTGCGTGGGTCTGGAACTGGTACTGGAACACAGCTCAGAGAGAAAACAGAAAATGTAATTAGTTATTGATTATGAGCACAGTGTCTATTAACAATCACTGATGCCATGTGTAGCATGAGACTCCGGCAGCATTAGCTGTAGTGGTGCTTGAAAATTTGTGAATCCTTTAGAATTTTCTATATTTCTGCATAAATATGACCTAAAACATCATCAGATTTTCACACAAGTCCTAAAAGTAGATTAAGAGAACCCAGTTATACAAATCAGACAAATATTATACTTGGTCATTTATTTATTGAGGAAAATGTGAGCAGCCCGAGAGAGTGGAGCATGTACTAGTACAATGTAAAGAGTATGAAAATGAAAGAAGAGAGGTATTTGGTGAATATGGGGAAATAGGAACATTAAGGATTAGGAATGTGGTACAAGGGAATGCAGGAGGGAAATTGATAAGGTTATTGAAAATTTCAGCGTTATATGACATCATTTTTTATTATTTTTTCTCTCTTCCTTCCTAAGTAAGAAATAATACAAATGCCAACAATTGGATTATAGACTGTTATATAGCATAACTTATTACTGTATTGTTATTGATACCGGCGATTCCATGCTCCAGCCCAGCTAGTGGCGCTAATGCACCACATAATAGGCTACCAACCGCCATAAACGTAGAAGAAGAAGTTGAGAGAGAAAGACGCTGATTTAATCATCTCGTTTGTAACGAGAAACTTCTTAGAGGCAACGCCGTAAGGTTGTTTAATGTTAATTATGAGTTAATGTGTTTAGAAACGTTATTAGAGTAATTATGGATAAATGCGGTTTCTTTACAACAGGCTGATAAAGAGTTAGCGGCTAGGATACCGGTTACTTACAGGGCTAAGCAGCAAAGCTTATTCATGGGTAAGATATGCAAGATGTAATGTTTGTTTGTAGTTCTCACCTCACAGTGTGTGATAGTGAAGAAGAGGGACAGTAAAGCTTACTACGACTCTGTTTATTGACCAAGGCTTAACTTGATGCTTAGTCTGAGTTCATACACACTGTACGAGAGCATCATAATATATTAATTTAACTGTCACACTGTATGCATTGTAATATTAAGATCCAGTGAGAACTAGGATTTCTGAGGTAAAAAAAAAAATTTAATGTATACACATGTAATAAATGGACTGTGTGAGAAAATTAAGTTTTACTATATACAATGCATTTTATGTTGTGGCCTTGTGCTAAGTAAATAAATAAATAAATAAATAAATCCAGATTTTCCCATCATTCTGCACAACCAGAATTTTAGAAAATTTTCCAAATTTATTGAAAAGGAAGAACTTTTTTGCATTTTCTTGGGTATGATGTCACAAGGTTTGGACACCTGGATTTTGGGATTTTCTGGCAATCTTCTCTGCAGATCCTCTCCGGCTGTGTCAGGTTGGACAGCCATTGGCTTCAAGTCAGGGCTCTGGCTGGGCCACTCAAGAACATCCACAGAGTTGTCCCTAAGACACTCGTGTGTTGTCTTGGCTCTGTGCTTAGCATCATTGTCTTGTTGGAAGGTGGACCTTCAGCCCAGGCTTCTGTCTGGCTGCTCTGCCATAAAGCCCAGTCTGGTGGAGTGCTGCAGTGATGGTGGACTTTCTGGAAGGTTCTCCCATCTGCACACCGGGTCTTTGGAGCTCAGCCAGAGTGACCATTGGGTTCTTGGTCACCTTTCTTTTCAAGGCCCTTCTCCTCTGATTACTTAGTCTGGTGGGGTGGCTCAGCTCTAGGAAGAGTCCTGGTTGTTCCAAACTTCTTCCAGTTAATAATTATGGAGGCCACTGTGCACTTGGGAACTTTCAGCAGAACTTTTTGTGTATTCTTCTCCAGCTCTGTGGCTCCACACAGTCCTGTCTTTGATCTCTACAGGCAGTTCTTTCCTCCTCATGGTTTGGTTTTTATTCTGATATGCATTATTAGCTGTGAGCTTATATAGACAGGGGTGTGTCTTTCCATATAATATCTAATCAACTGAATTTAGCACAGGTGGATCCAATCAAGGTGTAGAAACATCTCAAAGATGATTAAGAGATATGGGAGGAACCCATAGCTAAATTTCAAGTGTCATAAAAAAGGGTCTGAATACTTGGGTCTATGTGACCTTTAATTTAGTCCTTTTTAATAAATTTGCAAAAAAATTGCTAAAATTCTCTTTTCACTTTCTCATTATGGGATATTGGGTGCAGAATGATGGGAACACCATGATTTTTTTATTTTATTTTTTATTTTTTAAAAGCACAATGTTGCAACATGAAATGTGAAAAAGTGAAAGGGTTTGAAGATTTTCTGAATGCACTGTATGATCATAACTTCTTGTTTACATTTATGTCATTTAGCAGAGTTAAAATTGATACAATCCAAGCAATTGTGGGTTAAGGGTCTTGCTTAAGGACCCAACATTGGCAGCTTGACAGAGGTGGGATTTGAACCCTGGGCCTTCTGTTCCATAGTCCAGCACCTAAACCACTAAGCTACCACAGTCCAAAGGTGTTTGTCAGAAGTAGGATTCGAACCCAAGCCTCCACAGTGCCTTCGATCGCTCGGACATCCTGACAATTTAATATTGATAAAATAAACAGTTTAATTTGTTTTTTAGTTGTGTGAATAGTGATATAATAATAGTAATAATGCATACAGAGAATTATTTTATTTGGTAGCATTTATCAAATGAAAATTGGAACATTTACTTAATTATTGTTAGTAATATAACAAACTAAGGAGCTGAAAATGTCAAACAGAAGAAAATATAATATCTGCTTATTTCCTTCATAAAACATGACAATTTATTCATTATTTTGATGACTGTCTATGAAAAATTTACTTTAAATAAATGTAACTTGTAAATTAAATATAATTAAGTACCATTTGCTTAATATTCAGTGTTTTCTGTAGGATTTTTTGAAGTCATGAAGCACCTCTCTGCGACAGGCTTTGTTACATTGTGAATATTCTTTTCAACTATCTTACTTAACAATAGTTAATCTACCTTTCTCTCTTCTCTCCTCCTCTCCATCTTCTCCCTCTCCACTTTCTGTATCCTTTGTTTAAAATTAAAAGCCCACTGCAGAG
This sequence comes from Ancistrus triradiatus, assembly GCA_025084515.1. Classification (NCBI taxonomy): domain Eukaryota; kingdom Metazoa; phylum Chordata; class Actinopteri; order Siluriformes; family Loricariidae; genus Ancistrus; species Ancistrus triradiatus. The sequence continues at coordinate 15,556 of JAJAGP010002064.1, forward strand.
TTTTTTGATTTCATGACATTTTATAAAGTTCTGAAGCAGTGCGGAAATAATTTTGATATTGTAGCGGAAACACTGATATTTTTATGAATGTTAAATATCATGGTAAGTACATTTTGCTTAATACTGACAATTAAGTTGTAGTTTATATTATAGCAGTAACAATTTAAAGTACTAGTGCAAATAGTTATAAGGATTTTTTTTCAAGTAAATCCTACAAGTCATTTTTTCAATGTATTGATAAACACATTTCAAGTTAGCTATGAAGACTGTACAGTAGATGTAAAACAGTGTAAGCCAACTGCATACAAAATGTCAGTAAGGTATCTAAATGTAATGAGATGACAAAAAAAAACTGTTTTAAAATGATATTTAAGTACACAACATTACCATAAAAATGAATTAAAAATGAAAATGGGTCACTAGGTAGAAGCAATTTATTTATCTGCAAATGTGGTATGTATATTAATATTAAGGATTAGAATAAATATATATATATATATATATATATATATATATATATATATATATATATATATAAAATAAAATAAAAGTATATTTGTATAAAAAGAAATATTATGCATCCTACATCTTGAGACGTTCCAACGGTCAAGACGTCTTATGATGTGTGTCTGTAGACATGCCTTAAAGACATGCCTTCAATTCTGAAAACATGCCTCAAAATGTCTTCATAATATGTCGTAAGGCATCTCAAGACATGGTGATGGCTGGGTATGTTGTTATTAATATTTTATGTATATTTACACTAGGGCTGCAACTAACGATTATTTTAATAATCGATTAATTGCTCGATTATTTTTTCGATGAATTGTGTTTTTTTTTTTAAAGTTTTCCATGTCTTTATTCACAAATAACATTAAATAACAGAGCAAATATGTGCTTACAATAAATGAATAATAATAAATTAAATTTATTAATAAATTAAAATAACAAATTAAACAATAAAGACAAATAAGTGCATCTCTGATGCAAACACTACATACAAACTCATTCACGCTCTTTCTTTAGAAACTTTGCATTGCAAGCCAAAGATGTTAGCATGTCAACATGCTCCTGGCTAAAGCTGGCTCTCTTTTTAGAGACTGTATTTCCTGCCGCAGAAAATAGACGCTCAGACAGTGTTGAAGTACCAGGAATGCATAAATAGGACTTGGCTAGCCTGGCCAGTATGGCCAGTGTGAGTGCGCTGTTACGTTTCCTCAAAACGGAACAAACTCGGGATATTGTGGTAACTTACGCTGTTGTTGAGCTCCCTTCATCCTCATCGGTGACTGCAGCATGTTTCCGTTTCGAGGGCTGTATTTGAGGACTTAAGCCGAACCTTCTTCTCTGCGTCGGTCATGTTTCATTTGTAGAATTTATTTAATTCTTAACGCTAACTTATTTCGAAGATTCCGCGCTGGCTCCGCCTCGCTCCGTTCAATCGCTCGTATTTTTTTTCCAGTGTTGACGAACTGCCGCAAGTAACGTAAGCGGATATGATAAGGCGAGGGAAACATAAATCATGTGACACAACGAATCGATAATGAAATTCGTTATTGACACTTTTAATAATCGATTATTATCGATTTTATCGATTCGTTGTTGCAGCCCTAATTTACACTTAGAATAATCATTTTGCTTATTGAATGGTGCAGTAGTTCCTTTTAGCTTAGCCTGCTGGTGCTGAACCATATAGGTTACTGATATATATGTTAACAGAAGAATTTTAAACTGAATGTGAAGCGGGACAGGTAGCCAGTGTAGCTGAAATGAAACTGGGGTGATATGAGCTGATTTTTAGAGGGAGGAAGTCCTCTAGCAGCAGATTTCTGCAGATACTTAAGTGGGCGGATGGTTTTGTTAGGGAAACCAATGAGAAGAGAGTTACAGTAGTGTAAGCGGGATGATATGAGAGTAAGATATAGTTCCTGTTCAGTTTTTGTTCAGAAAATAAATATATATAATAACAATAAACTTTCTCCCTTGAAACAGTAGCGAATAGCCTTCATACACACATCGCGGTTTGCAAGGTTTTCATTAAAAGCAATAAAATATATCCACAAGATGCTCCTTTCTCTCTTCAGTGTCAGTCTTTTGCAACTTACAAGTGTCACGTGACTGGACTACACCAAAACACAGCAGAAGGAGGGGGGGAGTACAGTGTGCAGACGTCTACTTTTTGATGAAACATGTTCAACATACTAAACATAGAGGAGAAACTGAAACTAGTATGCATCCCATCACGCTAGTATCGATCCAATACCAATGTTGTTATCGATAATCGATAACACCCCTAAAGACCAGGATATCCCTGGAGGCTATTCAGACTGGTCTGGTTAGCTTGTTTAAGATGTCTGTTTGTTTTTTGGACACACACCAGTTTCTGACCTGCTTATCCAGAGCTCTAACACCACTTCTGTGGTCATGCTCCTTGGTCTGATGGAGTTGTCTTACACTGACTGGGAAGCTTGACTTGTTGTATGTGCAGAAATGTCTTAGTTGTCACAAGTCTTCAAAGAAGCTGATGTAAGATGTCACAGTGTTGATCAGTTTGTGCAGGTTGCCAGTTGTATTTTAAAAAACAAAGCAGTCTTGTAGTTCCTACTGCGAAGCGATGGTGTGTTATTATACCCGGTGTAACAGTTAATATCCTGACTTTTGTTTTGGTAGCTGGTGGCAAATAAAACTCAAAGAATTGTTACATAAATTCACCCTGTACCTTTGTCCTCAGGTGTATTTAAGGACCTTGCTCTGCACTCTTAGTTGAGTCACAAAGTTGAGAACGTTCCCTGCTGCTGGCGTCTTCTTGTTTAAAGTTCCTCAGAGCCTGCTGAAGCTGAAAGAAAACACAGCCAGTGCTCTAACAGGAAGTAAGGTTCTTTATAAGGGATGCATGTTTGTTATTTGGAGTTTTGTTTGAGGACGTTTTGAGAGCTACGTTTATTTTTGTTTATTGATGTAGTGCCATGACTTTCTGGCATGTTTGCTGCCTCTCTTACGTTCTTGATTCACCTTGGTTTTGTTTGTGGTTGTGTTTTAATTCTGTTAATAATTTTACCAGTAGCTCTCCCTGGTGTTCATACATCAACAACCTCATAGTCTCTGACTTTCAAGTTAATAATATATGGCGAGACTGTACACTCTAAATCTTGCTGGTAGTCTGTTGTAGACTGTATGCTTCATGGTTCATGAAAATCTTACCACCAACATATTGTTCCTTCTCAGCACAGCAAAGACATCAGATCACCACCAACCTCAAACAACCATGGAAGAGAAGACAGCTCACAAATGCTCCGACTGTGGAAAGAGTTTCATCAAACGATGCCTCCTCCAGCAACACCGACGCAGCCACACAGGAGAAAAACCGTACGTGTGTTCGCAGTGTGGGAAGAGCTTTAGCGAAAGACGGAATTTCACCTGTCACCAGCGCGTCCATACAGGAGAGAAGCCGTACGTATGTTCACAGTGTGGGAAGAGCTTTAATCAAAAGAGTCATCTTAAAACTCACCAGCGCATCCATACAGGAGAGAAGCCGTACGTGTGTTCACAGTGTGGGAAGAGCTTTAGCGAAAGACGGAATTTCACCTGTCACCAGCGCATCCATACAGGAGTGAAGCCGTACGTGTGTTCACAGTGTGGGAAGAGCTTTAATCACAAAAGTCATCTTAAAACTCACCAGCGCGTCCATACAGGAGAGAAGCCGTACGTGTGTTCACAGTGTGGGAAGAGCTTTAATCGCAAAAGTCATCTTAACACTCATGTGTTCACAGTGTGGGAAGAGCTTTAATCGCAAAAGTCATCTTAACACTCACCAGCACTTCCATACAGGAGAGAAGCCAGTCTACGTGTTGTGTCCACAGGTGGGAAGAGCTTTAATCGCCAAAGTCCATCTTAACACTCACCAGCGCGTCCATACAGGAGAAAAAGCCATACGTTGTGTTCCCAGTGTGGGAAGAGCTTTCGCGAAAGAGGGAGGAATTTCACCCGTCATCAGCACACCCCATTGGCTAACCCACAGGAGTGAAACCGTACGAATGTTCACAGTGTGGGAAAGAGCTTTTCACCAAAAGGACCACCTGCAGCGGCAACAAACACATTCACACAGGATTGAAACCCTATGTATGTTCACAGTGTGGCGAGAGTTTTAGCGTAATAGGGTCTCTCACACGTCACCAGCGCATCCATACGGGAGAGAAGCCCGTACGAAGTGTTCACAGTGTGGGAAAGAGCTTTTCCAAAAGGACCACCTGCAGCGGCACCAACGCATTCACACAGGAGTGAAACCCTATGCATGTTCACAGTGTGGCGAGAGTTTTAGCGTAATGGGGTCTCTCACACGTCACCAGCGCATTCATACAGGAGAGAAGCCGTACAAACGTCCGCAGTGTGGGAATGGTTTTACTTACACAAGTGGCCTTAAAGCTCACCAGCGCACTCACACGTGAGAGAGGCCGTATCAGCACTCACAGAGTGAGAACTGCTTCAGTTATTCAAGTTGCCTGTTGATAACCGACAGGAGTGGCACCCAGTGTGGACATTTGCTGCTGGTGTCCATCTGCCTCAAGGTTAAATGTGTTATTTGTTCAGATATGCTCTTCTGCATTCCTCGGTTTGCCCAAAGGACTGCCCTCAGTTTTTCTTCTTTTTTTTAGACCATTCTCTGTACCCTAGAGATGGCTGCGTGATGGATTAGACATGTCTGTTTCTGTGATTGGATTAGATATTTGCGTTAACAAACAGTTGAACAGGTGTGCCTAGTAAAATGACCGGTCAGTATGTATTGTATAATAATTATTTTGTTTAAGTAACTGAAGGATGTGAGTGTGAACACACCTTAAATTAACTGAACTTACATTAACAAACTAAAGACATTCACTTTTACAGTTTAATTTACATCCTATTTAAAAATTAAAACCATGAAGTTAAAGTTATTAGTGCCTCATATTACACAGATTAGGGGCCACTGGGAGCTGAGAGCTAATGCTCCCTACACAGCAAACAAATCAAACAATCATTGTGTTTAGCCAATTTAAACAAACTTATGAACATGGTAACAAACTATGCCTCAGAAGTAAAGTTTGGTAGTAGTTAGCTTCAAGCTGCATGCCAACCTCTAAATGTAGACATCAGCGCTCACTAGCCATGTGATATTCCTGACTACATATAAACACATTGGGCCTCGTTCATATGAAACCTTAGTAAAAGAAAATGAGCAAACTGCAAGTAAATTATGTGTAAATGAACATTTCCAAAAACTCTCCACCAGTATGTTTGTCTATCTTAGCCCAGGAATGTATGCACAGTCTATTATCAAATGCTCTCACCCAGAGCGGCTTACAACAATACAATCTTCTAAACAGTTGTGGGTTGATTAACCACCAAGCAGTGACAGCCTGACAGAGGTGGGATTTGAACCCTAGAGCTTCACAGCCACAGTCCAGTACCTTAACCCCTGAGTCATAATACCACAATCATAAAGTTTTAAAACCTGAATGGGTAGAGGGCATCTGGAGTTGAACCAAGAAACTCTTAAGCTGCAATCAAATGCTCTACCACTGAGCTATACCCCCAACCATGCAACATGGAGTATATTATATAATGTATTTAGACAGACACAAATATAATGGTAATGTAATGTAAAAAAATGCTAAAAACAAAAACAACGCTTAGGGTTAACTTACTCTGAAGCACCACATTTTCCACCTGTATCTAGACCAGTAACTCTGCTCTGCCATAGCTGTATTTTTCACTGTATTTTAGACCTTTTATGTGTGATACGTGATACGTAACCCAGTTCTTCATTCACACCAACACACTAACTCATTGCTGCAAGTGAATTACTTCAGATCTGAAGCCCTGAACTATTCCTCAAATGATATGCACCACTGGACTCAACTAACTTAAAGCCAGCTATTTCTAAAAACAGGTATTTCTTTCTACATCATTCAATTCCCTTCTTCTGAACTGGACATTAGTGTCCCACTCCAGCTCAGCCAGCGATACCGGTGTCTGTCTTAAACTGGCATCAGAGTGCTGGTGTGTGGTTGAGGGCTGGGGTGAAGGAGTGGACAGAGGTGGACAATCCCCTTCCTCAAACTCCTCCTTTCCGTGGCAGTCCTCAGGTGTGGGATCGAGTCCGTCATAAGGGCCAGACCAGACCTGACAGGCCTGAACGCCGGTGCCGACGATACTGCGGGCGTCGATCAGGTACTGGAGGTAGTTTTTGTCCAACACGGATTCAGAGTTCTTCCAGCGGAAGTGTCCGGTGTCATCCGTCCCTAAGGGAAGATCCTCAAACCCTGAAATGAAAGAATGCACTTCGAGATGAACTCAAATTTTGTGCACTGAAAAAATGAAAAAGGCCAACATTTTTGACTGAAAAAGATTCCTTGAGCTGGACCAGAGATGGGAAAGAAGTGGTCCTCTGATCTCAAGACTTGAGTCAGATTTCAAGTCAAGTCAGATATATTTCTATAGTGCCTTTTACAATGGAGCACTGTCTCAAAGCAACTTTACAATTTTAGATTAAAGTTGCTTCTAATAGCTGAGGCCAATCCCAAATTGAGCAAGCCTAGGGCGACAGTGGCAAGAAAAACTCCCTAAACGTTATGAGGAAAAAACCTTGGGAGGACCAGTCATAGTCTTATGGCCCGATTGGTTAGGGGCTGACTATCCAGAGCAGGGGTCAGGCAGCAGACAGACCGGCTTAACCAACTGTCTGCTGGTAGCCATGCGCCGTCACCCAGAACCCACATTATTGAAACTGTGTCTGTTACCCGCACCTACCCTAAATGTGTTTTAATAACCTCATTAGTATAAACACAGATAGCCCCCAGAGAAATAACAACCTTAGACTAAAGCTAGGATTACTTAACAATAGATCACTTACAAACAAAGCAGTGATTGTAAATTAAATAATCACTGATAAACGCTCTCTGTCTCACTGAAACTTGGATTAGACCTGATGAAAATTAAGCCTTAAATGAAGCCTCACCTCCTGGATACAGTCATGCTAATCGCCCTCGTCCTAATGGTCAGGGGGGAGGCATAGCCACAATTTTTGACAAAGAGCTAGGTGTTATAACTAAATCCCATTACAAGGCTAATTCTTTTGAAATGCTGATTCTTAATGTGACTGATCCATCATTATGGAAGTCAAAACCACACTATTTTCAGCTTATCATTATTTAGCGCCCTCCTGGTCCCTATTCCGAATTTCTTCAGGAATTTGCTAACTTTCTTTCCTGCTTACTACTGTCAACAGATAAGGCTTTAATTGTAGATGATTTCAATATTCACTTTGACAATGAGCAGGATCCACTTAGAATTGCTTTCGAGTCCATCTTAGAATCCATGGGTATCAGAATGTGAAGGGACCAACCCACCGCTGTAATCATACTTTAGATCTAATATTAACATTTGGTATCAATATAGATAGCCTGATGTTTTACCGCAATGTGATTCAATTTCAGATCACTATCTTTTAGTATTTGAGCTATCTCCATCTAGCTGAGCTATCTCAAGTGCACTATCACATCTGCTACTCCAGCTGCGTTTATTAAAAACCTACCAGACTTGAAATTTAATACACCTACGGAGATCAATCATCTTGAGTGTGTAAATTACCAATTAGAATGTGTGCTTCGCTCAACCCTGGACAGGATTGCCCCTGCTAGGGTCAAACGTATTAAGGAAAAAAGGCTAGCACCATGGTATAATGACCACACCCATACCTTCAAGCAAAGAACACGGCATCTAGAGCGCAAGTGGAGACATAGTAAATTGGAGGTGTTTAAGATTGCTTGGAGGGACAGCATGGCAGAGTATAAGCATGCCCTTACTAAAGCTAAAGCTGCATACTTCTCCTCAATCATAGAGAAAAATAAGATAATCCAAGATTTCTCTTTAATACAGTCTCCAAATTACCAAAAAAAACCACAGAAAGTGATTCTCACGTTCTGTGTAATTTTAACAGTAATGATTTCATGACTTTCTTTAATAATAAGATAGAAAACATTAGGCATAAAACTCAATGCTCATCACATCACCAAACTATTCAGCCACCTTCCAGATGCAGCACTAGTGAAGACATCAGTTTAATAATCTTTTACCCCAATTACTAATACTGAACTATCCGCACTGATCAGCTCGTCTAAGTCATCAACATGTTTATTAGATCCAATTCCTACACGTTCACTCAAACAAGTATTACCCAGTGTTATAGAGCCAGTGTTAGTTATTTTAAATTCATCCCTTACCTTTGGTTATGTGCCCAAATCCTTTAAGTGTGCCGTTATCAAACCACTGATTAAAAAAAGCCAATCCTGACCCTTGTGTGATATCTAATTCTAGACCAATTTCAAATCTACCATTTCTGTAAAAGATCTTAGAAAAAGCCGTCTATTAGCAGCTCTGCAGTTACCTCCAAAGGAAGGAAATTTATGAAACATTTCAGTCTGGCATCATAGTACTGAAACAGCATTAATTAGGGTACTAAATGACTTGTTAATGTCCTCAGATAAGGGATGTTTTTAATTTCTTGTTCTGTTAGATTTAAGTGCAGCATTTGACACTATAGATCATGATGTTTTACTAAATAGACTAGAAAATACTGTAGGTATTAAGGGATCAGCACTTTCTTGGTTTAAATCCTACTTAACTGACCGGTACCAGTTCATATAAATAATCTAAGGTCTAAGCTCTCAAAAGTGAAGTATGGCATGCCTCAGGGGTCAGTGCTTGGCCAGCTTTTATTCTCTCTGTACATGCTGCCACTAGGCTCAGTTATTCGCAAACATGGCATTAGTTTCCACTGCTATGCAGATGATACACAGCTGTACATATCAGCCAAACCTAATGACAGCCTTACAATCAACAAAATTGAGGACTGTGTAAAGGAAATAAAAGATTGGATGTTATTTAATTTTCTCTTACTTAACTTTGATAAAACTGAGGTTCTATTGGTAGGACCCAAGGCTGTGAGAGACAGGTTAGCTACATCTATCCTAAATCTAGATGGCTGTCCAGTATTGCCAAGTCCGTCTGTAAAAAACTTAGGGGTCACATTTGATTCAGATCTCTCCTTTGATGCACACATTAGCAGCATCACTCGAATTGCTTTCTTTCAATTACAAAATATCGCTAAACTTAGAAATATCCTCTCTTTTAATGATGCAGAGAAACTTGTTCATGCGTTTATAACCTGAAGGTCGGATTACTGTAACGCCTTACTTACTGGATGCTCTAGTAAATAAACTTTAGTTAGTTCAGAATGCAGCTGCCCGAGTGCTATCTCGAACTAGAAAATTTGATCATATCACTCCTGTTCTATCATCACTGCACTGGTTACCAGTCAAATTCCGTATTGATTACAAAATACTTCTTATAATTTATAAAGCTCTACATGGCCTGGCCCCACATTATCTGAGTGAACTCTTAGAGTTTTACAATCCAACTTGTCTGCTTCGTTCTCAGGGTACAGGACTTCTTTTAGTTACTAGAATTAAAAAAGTCACAGTCGGGGGAAAGGCTTTCTCATACATGGCCCCCCAACTATGGAATAAACTTCCCACTTTCGTTCGAGACTCAGACACTCTCCAAAGTTTTAAGTCTACGCTAAAGACATACTTATTTACAAAGGCTTTTGACAAGATTTAGATCAGGATGCATGGCTTGGGTCACTGGAGCCAGAGTCTGGAGTCAGTCTGGCCTGCCTGCCTTATCCGCTAGCCGGGAGTTGTCCGAGTGGGGCAGGTCTGGCTGAAACTAGGCTTGGGTCCTCGTGATCTTGACTCATCGCATCCTTCCCTTAGAATAAGGGCAGAGCTGGGGGTTCATAGTCAAAGAGTCTTATGGTGATCAAGACCCGTTGGTTGCCAACGGTCTCATGTGATCCCTCTTGGCTGTGTTTCCTACCAGTTCTCCTCTTTCTAGCTTTCTAGCTATGCTGCTATAGGCTAATGCTGCCCGGGGTCTCATGCTACACTTGGCATCAGTGATTGACCATGGGCATCAGGATTGTTAATAAACACTGGTGCTCTTAATCAATAACTAATTACACTTTTTTCTGTTTTCTCTCCGAGCCTGTGTTTCGGCAGTTCCGGCCCACACATGATGTTCATCTGATGGAGTCTCCACTGTGGCATAATTCACATTTTATTCGACCATGACTCCATGACTTTAGTTTCGCTCTTAGATTTCATCATCATCATCATACCCGGGCCACTTAATGTCGATGTGAATACTTCATCATTCTATTCGAACTTTGACTCCATGACTTTTAGTTCGCTCTTAGATTTTATCATCTACGCCGCCCAAGGAGGTTGGGTCCCTCCCAAGGTTTCTTTTTCTTCCTAGAACTAGGGAGTTTTCCTTGCCACTGTCGCCCTAGGCTTGCACTCAATTTGGGATGGACGTAGTTATTAGGAGATAATTAAACTTGTAAAGTTGCTTTGAGACAATGGCTCCATTGTAAAAAGCGCTATACAAATAATCTGACTTGACTTGACTTGACTATTAACAATTCACTGCTGCCATGTCAATCACTGATGCCAAGTGTAGCAAATGAAGACCCCGGCAGCATTAGCTATAGCAGCATAGCTATAAAGAGGAGAACTGGTAGGTAACACAATCAAGAGGGATCACATGAGACATTGGCAACCCCACGGGAGGCAGAGAAGACAGCACCCCAATGTTCTCTTGATCACCATAAGACTCTTTGACTAGAACCCCAGCTCTGCCCTTATTCTAAGGCAAGGATGGCATGAGTCAAGAATCATGAGGAACCGAAGCCCAGTTCAGCAAGACCGCCCACTCGACACTCCCGGCTAACGGACAAGGCAGGCAGGCCAGAACATGACTCCAGACTCCAGCCCCAGTGACCCAAGCCATGCATTCCTGGTCTAAAATCTAGTCAAAGCCTGTGTAAATAGGTATGTCTTTTAGCCTAGACTTAAAACGTGACTTGGAGTGGGCAGCCTCAAAAGAGTGTCAAGCTGTAAATCTGCAATCAGAGATTGGTGATGTAACCAAAACTGGTTATCTGTATCAGCAAGTATTATAATAGTTCACTGTTTTTTGGGTGTTCCTCCTCCTATCTGCTAGGGGGCGATAGGGGGGCCAGGTTTATAAATACAGGAAGCCAGATAGAAAGTGGCTGAGAGTTACTTCCGGGCATGTAGACTCTCCCCTGGAAACTCCTTTTTGAGAAACCTAGTGGTTTTCAGGCTCATTAAGGAGGTTCTTATATTACTTGAACACTACAGCCTTTATGGTGGAGCTGAGGACGGTTTGAGAGTGCGGAGTTTCTAAGACTCTTCTCTTCATCCCAAGTTGCACCTCTTCCCTTGCTGCTATTTATCGGGTGGGACAAAGCTATTTGTTCTTTCAGTATTATACCGAAGTGGAAGTACACGTACATTGGATTATGGACATCTATGGACACTGATTCTCTGCAAAACACGGGGGCATGTTTGGTAATTTGGGGAGTGTATGTTTGTTGAATGTTTGCCTTTATGATGATCTATTGTGTTTTCAGAATTTTTCTCCTTCTTTGGATTATTATTGTTTGGATATAAATGCTGATACGGTTCCTTTCTGCCTCATCATTGTTCTATTGGTCATTTTTTTTTACCTTACCTCTCTACATCACTAAACACCATAGCATTTACTCAGTTCCCAGATGGTACCCCCTTCATGATTTTTGTAGCTGCTTACCTAGTGAGTTCTCCAGGCGAATAGTTACAATGTGGCACCTGCACAGGGACCTTTTCTGGTTGATTTGCTATTGTCGCTAACTGTGTTTGTCAGTGTCAGGTGTGCTATGGCAGCCCAGCTGTTGGAAACGGGCGCTGAGACCTCACCCCCACTAGATTACACAACTGAACCTTTCGTCACCCGAAGGGATGAAGTCAGTATGAACATTGACACCTTGAGCCACCTGTACATTGTGTCAGATGAGGAGGAAGAGGATCATAGTTCAGTTGGCCAGGAGGAAGCACTCAAATGGCAACTTCCACCTCCACCTCCGCTTCCACTTCCTAAAGACAGCGTTTCATCCAGCCTGACAGAGCGTCTTCAGGTTATGGAGGAGAGAATCTGCAGTCTGGAAAACAAGCTGCAGGAGCTGCACAGCTGCTCAGGTGACACCGTGGCACTGAGAGGGGCACTCAGAGCCATGAAAGATGAACTGGAACAGAATGATCGAGCCATAGAACAGAGATTCTCTTACCATTTGCAGCAACAAAATGAGAAACTAAAGAAGTTGATAGACCTAGAGGTACAAGAACTGGGAAAGACAGTGCTAGAATGTTTTACTCGTAGAGACAAGCAGCTGGAGAAAAGGTTTCAGACTCTAATCCCCTTAGCCTCTACTCCCCGACCATCAGCCCGCACCGTGGCAGGCATCCCAGAAGAACACCAGCAGGCCCAACCAAGCCCCACCAGCGACAGCTCAGCTGTTGCACCATTGAGTCCGTGCATTAAGCTGGAGTTCCCCAGATATGAAGGCATCAGTGAAGAGCAAGATCCATTGGCTTTTATTGAGAAGTGTGAGGAGTTTCTGGCTATCCGACCTCTGAGCAACATGGAAGTATTGGCTGCCCTCACTTCTGTTCTATCAGGTACAACTAAAGATTGGTGGAGGGCAGAGAAGAAAGCGGTCAGGACTTGGGTACAGTTCAAAGCTGTCTTTCTTCGCTCATTCTTGTCAGAGGACTATGAAGCTGAGGCTGAAAGTCGGCTGAGGGACCGAAGACAAGGACCCCAGGAGAGTATCAGAGACTTCGCTTTTCAGTACCATGCTCTATGCCTAAAATGGAGAGAGGTTATGACTGAGAGGGATCTACTCCAGGCTATTTTGAGGAACTGCAATCCTCGGTTGGCAAGTCTACTGAGAGGGACAGTCAAGACAGTGGAGGAACTGGTGAGTGTTGGAACATTGGTGGAGAGGGACCTGTCCGCTGTGAAGAGTTACTGGAGCCAAGTACAGCAGGATGCTGTGGGGAACAGACAGCAGATCTCCAAGCCCAGCCGGAAAGGCTCAATTCAGAACCCCGCACACAGCAGTGTGTTCCAGCCTGCACCAGCACCGGTTGGAATGCTGACATTGCCACTATTTGTTAGAGGTCGTGAGGTTACAGCCTTGGGTGGATACCGGCAGTACCTATTCTATGATGCAGGAGTTTCTGTGGGAAGCACTGAAGGGGAAGAAGGAGGTATGGATGCCATGCGAAGAGCAATGTTTTCTCCTGGCTGACGGACAGGCCAGAGTGGCCAAAGGTCGAGTGGAGTTGGACTGTCAGCTATATACCCATCGCAAGCACCACCCGTTTTACATCATGGGCCGTGGGGATTTAGCATTTCCACTCATTGTTGGTCTAGATTTCCTCCACTCATTTGGCCTCAACATAGATTTCCAGGATGCCACTTATTGCCTGCCTGGAGGGTTCAAGGCATCTTCTCGATTCTACGCAACTGACACCTTCACAAATGAACAACTAACTGCAGCCAACATGCATCTCTACATTGCTCAGACAGTCAGAGTAGCCCTTGATACAGAGGTACAACGACAGGTAGAAAGTTTGGTAGCCAAGGCTGATGCTTCAGATCGTCACAAGCAGCAGCTGGGAAAGCTGTTACACCAATGGCCATCTGTGTGTTCCACCAAGGTGGGATGAACAACGGAGGTTCTCCACCGTATCATCACCACTGATGAACTCCCAGTCCGACAAAGACCCTACCGAGTTTCTGTAGAGAAACAACAGTTCATCAAAAGGGAAATAGAGGACATGATCAGGAAAGGTATAATTAGGCCTTCTATGTACCTGTGGGCTGCTCCTGTAGTTTTAGTTCCTAAAAAGGATGGGGGCACGAGGTTCTGTGTGGACTATCGTAGACTGAACACCAAAACCCACCTTGATGGTTACCCAATGCCACAGGTACAGGAAATCCTGGAGTCCCTTAATGGAGCGACTATCTTCAGCACCCTCAACTTGAGGAGTGTATACTGGCAGGTCGCTCTGGAGAGGGACAGTATCCAAAAGTCTGCATTTGTCACATGCGAGGGATTATATGAATTCCTGGTCCTTCCTTTTGGCCTCAAGAATGCTGCCACGAGGTTTCAACGCTTGATGGAAACAGTTTTAAGGGACCTGAAGGGGAAGTCATGGTTTGTTCATATAGATGACATCATTGTCTATTCTCCCTCTGTCTACCAACATTTCTGTCATCTCCAAGATGTATTCGAGCGTCTCCATCGAGCAGGACTAACTCTGAACCTGAAAAAGTGCAACTTGCTACAAGCATCCCTCACGTTTCTAGGTCACAGGATCTCTAGGGAAGGCATAAGCACAGACTTCGACAAGGTGAAGGCAGTGCAGGACTTTCCTCAACCTCAGTCTGTCAAGGAGGTGCAGAGATTTTTGGGGATGGCTGGGTGGTACCACCAGTTTATTCCCCACTTTGCTGAAAGAGCTGCCATCCTGAATTCCCTGAAGAACAAGAACGCTACCTGGGCCTGGACTGAGGAATGTATGAAAGCTTTCAAGGACATCAAACAGGCATTGGTCAGCACCAGTCCTAATTCCTCCGGACTTCAGTAAACCATTCCAACTACAAACTGATGCCAGTGAGGAGGGGCTCAGTGCTGTACTCTCTCAAGAACTCAATGAGCAAGAGCATGTCATTGCTTATGCTTCAAGACTCCTACGAGTGGCAGAAAGAAATCACTCCACATCTGAGAAGGAGTGCCTGGCTGTATTATGGGCTGTCGAGAAGTGGAGGGTGTACCTAGAGGGACACACTTTCAAGTAGTCACAGACCATGCAGCACTCACATGGTTTTTAACCATCCTAGACCATCTGCGAGGTTGACCCGGTGGGCCATACGGTTGCAAGGCTTCGGCTTCTCTGTCCGTTATCGCAAAGGAAAATGTAACATTGTGCTAGACACTCTCTCACGCATCCACACCTGGAAAGCGGAGGGTATGCTGGCCACTTACCAGGCAGTCAGATCTATGATGGAAGATTTCCCAGTAGATTGGGCAGAAATTGCCAGGGAGCAGGAGGTAGATGATATCCTGCAGCCACTGTGAGAAGAGGCCAAGAACCCAAAAGCGAGGGACGATCGGGTCTGCTTTGTTTTTAAGAATGGTGTTTTGTTCAGGGCAATACCCAAACAACATCAGGGCCAGACTTGGCAAGTGGTGGTCCCAAACTAATTTTGGAAGGCTTTCCTTTAATATGCCCATGACAATCCTTTAAGTGGCCATTTGGGGCAATTGAAAACACTCTTATGACTGTTGGAGGTAGTGTACTGGCCCTCCATGCGAAAGGATGTGTGGGCGTACTGTCGGGGATGTGAGTTTTGCCAGAAATACAAACCTCAGATCTCCAAGCTTTCAGGTTTGTTACAGTCCACCCCTGTTGTGGAGCCTGGGGTACATGTTAGGTGTAGACCTTATGGGCCCTCTATCCAAGAGCCTACGACAGAATGAGCACCTCTTGGTCGTAGTAGATTACTGTAGCAAATGGGTTGAGCTGTTTCCTCTCCGTGTTGCCAAAGCACCCCAAATTGCCCGTATTTTAATGAAGTGTTTACCCGGTGGGGTACACCTGCCTATTTGGTGTCTGATCGAGGAGCCCAGTTCACTTCCCATCTGCTCCATACCACCTGTCAGCAGTGGGTGTGGTTCAGAGACTCACCACGGCCTATCACCCACAAACCAACCTGACTGAGCGAATTAACAGGACTCTCAAAACCATGATTGCTGCCTACGTTCAGGACAAACACCGTCAGTGGGACCAATGGCTCCCAGAGTTCCGCTTTGTGCTTTGCGCTCTGCATGGCAGGAGAGCACTGGTTTCACCTCAGCAGAGGTGGCATTGAGGAGGAAGCTCAAAGGACCACTGGAGAGACTTTTGAGCCAACCACCTGACCCAGAGCAGGCAGCCTACAAAGTCATCCAAAGGCAGTAACACTTATTTCAGCAGGTACGGGCGAATGTGGAGAAAGCACAGAATAAACAGGCCAGGTACTACAACCGCCACTGCAAGATGGACGAATTTGGGGAAGATGATCTGGTTTGGGTGAGGTCCCACCCTTTGTCTCAAGCCGATTCTGGGTTTGCCGCCAAACTAGCTGAAAAATGGAAATGTCCAGCTAAGGTGGTCAAGCAACTCAATCCCGTTAACTACCAGGTTTCTTATTCTAGTAATCCTTCTCAGGTCGACACCGTCCATGTATAGCACCTTAAGCGGTACTATGGTCAGGCTGGGTCGACTCTTGGGGGGCAGGGTATGTAACCAAACTGGTTATCTGTATCAGGTAGTATTATAGTAGTTCATGTTTTTTGGGTTGTTCCTCCTCCTATCTGCTAGGGGGCGATAGGGGGGCCAGGTTTATAAATACAGGAAGCTAGATAGAAAGTGGCTGGGAGTTACTTTTGGGCATGTAGACTCTCCCCTGGAATCTCCTTTTTTGAGAAACCTAGTGGTTTTCAGGCTCATTAAGGAGGTTCTTATATTACTTGAACACTACAGCCTTTATGGTGGAGCTGAGGACGGTTTGAGAGTGCGGAGTTTCTAAGACTCTTCTCTTCATCCCAAGTTGCACCTCTTCCCTTGCTGCTATTTATCGGGTGGGACAAAGCTATTTGTTCTTTCAGTATTATACCGAAATGGAAGTACACATACATTGGATTATGGACATCTATGGACATTGATTCTCTGCAAAACATGGGGGCATGTTTGGTAATTTGGGAAGTGTCTGTTTGTTGAATGTTTGCCTTTATGATGATCTATTGCGTTTTCTAAATTTTTCTCCTTCTTTGGATTATTATTGTTTGGATATAAATGTTGATACGGTTCCTTTCTGTCTCATCATTGTTCTATTGGTCATTTTTCTTTACCTTACCTCTCTACATCACTAAACACCATAGCATTTACTCAGTTCCCAGATGGTACCCCTTCATGATTTTTGTAGCTGCTTACCTAGTGAGTTCTCCAGGCGAATAGTTACAATGTGACATGCAAAAACCTTATCAATATATAACCAAGAGCATTTTATGTTATGGAAATGTGTTCATTCTTGTTCTTTTTGGTATTAGATCATTTCTAGAAAAGCAGATAATTACAATACAGCCAATAAACACAAAGAATTAAACAGAACAATAAAACAGAAATCTGTTTTGATGAGCAGCTTGTGGAAGTTAGTGAAGAGAATAAGATGCAGCGTGAGATTTTTGCACCACCTGGTGCTGAAAGTCAGGTCTCCCATCCAGCATGTAAACAGGCAAAACCTGCTTAGCATTTTTTAATGAAGCAGATGTAGGTTGACAAAAAGGTTCTATGGAAGTGGTGTGGTGTTGCAAAAGTCGTGTACTTATTTATGATGTTCGTGGTTCAAGAAATTTTAAGATTCCCCACTTTTTATTTTAACCTGGTTCTTAATACAACAGGACGCATCAGTCACGTCACTCTTCCTTTACCCCACTCCTGTGGCATATTGCAGCCGTCATTCATACACACGTTCATTCGTCCAATCACCTTTTTCTTTTCTAAAGGCAACTTTAACCTGTATCTCACTTCAACTGAACACATTACAGGCATTACTGGCCCATTGAGGAAACAATGATGTCACAATGCCGCATACATTCTACACACCTGCCAGTCAGCCACATGGCTTGCAGGTTACACTTTTTGCTAATTTAAAGGCCACTTTGACCATCGGCCGGTAGGTCCCGAGCCTAAACGGAAGCGCCGCGCCAAAAGCTTGCAGCAAATGGTATTCCCAGGCAGTCTCCCATCCAGGTACTGACCAGGCCCGGCCTTGTTTAGCTTCCGAGATTTGACGATATCAGGCGTCCTCAAGTCGGTGTGGCCGCAAGCAGGTGCTGCTGCGCTGGCGGGGCTCGTTATGCTCTAACCTGACCGCCATTAAAGCTTTGGCTGCTGCCCGGTTTATCATTGGTTCATTTGTTGAGCTTTTTATTGACAGAAAGCCAAGTTTCTCCTGTATGTTCACTGAATTTGCATCACTGTTCCGTTACGAGCCTACCGATTCATAATGCAGCGTGCATTCGTTGATCCGTTCGGTCGTTCACTGGCGCTTTTGTTTGCAACACACAAGTTTAAAGTGCATCTGAGCTGTACTGGGCAGATGACGGGAAAGCTGTATCCCTAGAAGTACATTGTGATGTCACAATGCAGCCTGGCCTCCACACAGCAGCCTTTGAGTCACATGGATTGCGCAGGTCCGTGAAAGTAAGTGCGTGCTGCAGTTTTGTGATTGTGTTTTGTAATTTAAAGGTGATTTTTACCGAGATCTGACGAGATCGGGCGTCGTGAAGTCGGTGTGGCTGCAAGCGGGTGCTGCTGCGCTGGCGGGGCTCGTTATGCTCTAACCCGACCGCCATTAAAGTTTTGGCTGCTGCCCGGTTTAACATTCGTTCATTTGTTCAGCTTTTTAATGACAGAAAACCAAGTTTATCCTGTATGTCTCCAATCAAAATCAAATCACAAACTCCATATGTTTTTATACAGTCACACATACCCATACAGAAAAGTACCTGAAATGTTTTGCCAAATTTGAACTGATCCCTAACCCCAACTGTGAGCCAGGCTTTCTTGCCAAATATCAGTGCCCAGCTGCACAGTCATGTTCCAAAATCTAGTGGAAATCCTTCTCTAAAGAGTGAATGCTGTTAGATTTGAGTGTTTGAGGCAATTTAAGGGCCACTGGCCCATGAAATGGTTCTTGAAGACATTTCAAATCTCATCCATTCTAGAAGCTGCTGTGGAGTCCCAGGTATTTAACCTTTATTGGGATGTCACCTGGAGGTGGACCTGGGACTTTCCATCAGCTTCTAGAACTGAAGAAGCCTTTCGGATGAGAGGTGAAATGTCTTCAAGAACCAACAAGTCCATTTGCTTTCAACTACCAAGTCTACCATGACCTGGATGTGAATAGACCGTGATAGCTGTTGTAGCACCAAGGGAAAGACAAACTTCGTACTAAACTTCATACATGTTTTAGGATTGGAAGAGTGGCTCTCCCAGTAAAAGACACAGAAGCCCATCTGGGGTTGCAAAAAAGCACTTAAAAAGACTGTGAGAAACAGGATTTTTTGGTCTGATGAAGTGATTGAACACTCTGCCATAGTTTCTCACATCTGCACACAGGATCTTTGGAGCTCAGCTAGAGCTACTTATAGTTTGGGAGGGGGATGGCCATCTCAAGGGGTCCTAGTTGTTCCAAACTTATTCCATTTAGGAATTATGGAGTCCACTGTGCTCGTGCTCGTTCAGTGCAGCAGAAGTTTTTTTGTAGCCTTCTCCAGATCTGTGCGTCCACACAATCCTGTCTCTGAGCTCTACAGCCAGTTCTTTTCTCCTCATGGTTTGGTTTTTACTCAGATATGCATTGTTAGCTGTGAAACCTTGTATAGACCTATATACAGTGGCACTTGAAAGTTTGTGAACCCTTTTAAATTTTCCATATTTCTGCATAAATATACCCTAAAACATCATCAGATTTTCACACAAGTCCTAAAAGTAGATAAGGGGGATAAGGAGAAAACAGTTAAACAAATGAGACAACATATTATACTTGGTCATTTATATACTGAGGAAAATTATCCAATATTACATATATAGTAAGTGGCCAAAACTATGTGAACCTTTGCTTTCTTCAGTATCTGGTGTGGACCAGACCCTGTGCAGCAATAACTGCAGCTAAACATTTCCTATGTAACTGTTGATCAGTCCTGCACACCGGCTTGGGAGGAATTTTAGCCCGTTCCTCTGTACAGAACAAGCTTCAGCTCTGGGATGTTTGTGGGTTCCTCACATTAGCTGCTCTCTTCAGGTCCTTCCACAACATTTCCATTGGATTAGGTCAGCAGGACTTTGACTTGGCCCATTCCAAAACATGAACTTTATTCTTCTGTAACCATTCTTTCATAGAACGGCTTGTGTGCTTAGGGTCAGTGTCTTGCTGCATGACCCACCTTCTCTTGAGATTCAGTTCATGGACAGATGTCCTGACATTTTCCTTTAGAATTCTCTGATATCATTCAGAATTCATTTTTCCATCAATGATGGCAAGCCATCCTGGCCCCAGATGCAGCAAAACAGGCCCAAACCATGATACTACCACCACCATGTTTCACAGATGGGATAATGTTCTTATGCTGGAATGCAGTGTTTTCCTTTCTCCAAACATAACGCTTTTTCTTTTAAACCAAAAAGCTCTATTTTGGTCTCATCCGTCCACAAAACATTCTTCCAATAGCCTTCTGGCTCGTCCACATGATCTTTAGCAAACTGCAGACGAGCAGCAACGTTCTTTTTGGAGAGCAGTGGCTTTCTCCTTCGCAAAGTCTAACAATTCAACGAGAATTTATATCTGTTACAATTTTTTGTTATTCTCACATTTAACATTTAGCATTTCTGTCTTCTGGTTTATGTTTGCCTAGTCGTGCATCTTCAGCTCATTGCATTCTTGGACTCTGCACTCTGGACTTTTCTCTGTGTGTTGTGTATGTGTGTGTATGTGTGTGTGTTGTGTGTGTGTTGTGTGTGGGGGGAGGGGGGACTTCATGTCTATTGAAACTCATTTGACACTCACTTTGATAATCGTTTAGAACTCAGTTTGAAACCTTTTGACAGCCATTTTGAAACACTGGTGTGCTTTGGCTCTCTCTTTAATCCTCGTTTTGGAAACTCGCTCGCTTTTGCTTCATTTTTGTAGTATTTTGGTTGATACTCATGATTCTGGTGCCAAATTCTGATGTTATCTACCTAGACTGGGACATAAGACCCTGTTTGTACTGTCTGACTAGATTCCTTAATAAGCCTTACATGCTAACTCTTCATGCGTTCATCTTTGGTCTCTGGCCTTGCCTGAGAGCCACAATAGCCACAATTTCACAATTCCACATTTCGCATCACCCATATCACAAGCCTGAGTATGGACATGGTCATAGAAACCTCCAAATGACTGCAGAAATAAAGCTTTAGCAAGTTTCAGCAAAATACATGCCTCAGTTTACCTTTAGAGGGTCTCCTAACTAATTACAGCATGCTCCCACAAAGCCTGCTCCTTGTCACACTTGGAGTCTGACATGGAGAAGTACATTGCTAAGGCTCAAACACTAGGGTACATCTTTCCATCTGCAACTCCAACCACAACAGATTTATTTCTTATTGGGAAATGTTGGATGAGCTCTGCCCCTGCATTGATTAACCTGAATGGAAAAACAATACCTATTTTGTACCAATTATGAAATTATGCTGAAATTTTATGTAATCAATGCCTTTTCGTCTGGACTATTTATTCATTTATTGTTTTTGATTGTTTATTTCATTGACTTCTCTGAAAAGTTCACAGTAACAAAATTTTTCATTGCTATACCAAGACCCCCTGCAAATCCTGACACCATGGAACCCAGCTATCTAAGCTCCTGCTTTCTGAACTCTCACTATAACATATGTGGTATTTGAATACCCTTCACTTTTCATCTTTCAGTAAAGAACCATAAACTTAATAGCAGTGATAGACCAATTAATTGGTCCAATTATTTCCATTTTTAAATAATTAGCATCGGCCGATATGTGCGCTCACAAGGACAATATTCAAAAATAGTGGAGAAAATGCAGAGAAATTTTGTTTTCTTGCATTACAACTTGGGGATTACTGAGCGACTAAAACAAAAAAAATGCTGAGAGAACATTCAGTGAGGGCGGGGTCATTGATTTGAAGATGAAAACTTTGTTTCCAGCATTAAAACTTGCTGCTCTTAACACGGACTGGGATTAAAAACAAAAAGATGCTAATACCATTTTCATTACTCTAACGTTTGTTTTTTTGCAAGTATTTACACACAACGCAGACAGTGCATTTATAGCTTAAGTATATTAATTTAAGTGTAGCAATTTTGTGTCATCTGTTATTATTAGTTTTATCAGTTGCAAAAAAAAAAGTGATATTGGCATTATAAATCGGTCATCGGTCGCCCTGCTCTCTAAATATCAGCATCTGGCCATTAAAAAAACCCATATCGGTCGACCACTAGTTAAAAGTGCTTAAATATAAGACCGCGGATGGCATTTTGTTTTTTATTTTGTAAAGAAACAAAGTTAGTCAGTAAGTTCCAATTATGTTGACATAATTGAAATTAGGTGGTGTATATAATATGCTGGCGCTATGTAAGATAAGGAGTAATAAGAACAGACATTTTCATTTAATTGTTTAGCAGATGCCGTTTTCCAGAGTTACTTACAATTGATTCTTACAATTTTTAGGTTAAGACCTTGCTCAAGGACCCAACAGTGGCAGCTTGGCAGAGGTGAGATTTGAACCCTGGACCTTCTAGTCAGTCCACCGCTATATCACCACAATGCCATTATACTGTATGTGTCTCCCATTATGCAAAGTCTGCTCAGTGAACTATTTTCCATAGCATGTATTAACTGTAGTTTACTTAAACAAAGGTGTAGTTTTGTTCAGGAGGAATACTTGTGTCTCAAATTCTAAGACCATGCATAAGGAATATAATATGTGATGAATTGCAATACAAATCATACACTCATAGTTTGCTGAAGCTGGCATCCCAGCTGGTCCCATAAATGCTGAATTGCCCATAAATCTATTGAGCAGACAGGCCAAGGAAGTGTTGCAATCTGGTGAACACGTTCCTGGGAAAGCCTTGCTATGCTTGGGTGAGCATTATCCTGATGGAAAATGCCATTTGGAAGACCTGCCATGAGAGGCAACACAGTGGCCGCAGCATATCCTGCACATATCGCTGATCTTTTAGTGCCCCTCATCACTAGGGGTGACCGACTGTTGTATGCGATGGCTCCCCAGATCATCACACCAGCAGTTGGGGCAGCGTGTCGCTCCACAGCAAAGGCAGGATTGAAGAGTTCACCACAAGACCTCCATACTGGAACCCGAATGTCGTCGGATCCCAAACAGAACCTCGATTCGTCGCTAAAGACGATACGATCCCGGTCCATAGCAGTCCAGGTTTCTCGTTCACGAAAACATCTGCAAACAAAGGTGATGGTGTCTGGCTGTCAAGGGCAGGACATGTAATGGGTGCCGTGACAACAAATTTCCTTCTGCTAAGCATCTGGAAATGGTAAAGACAGGGAAGGTAGGGAAGGTGCCACCTGTGTCTGAATGGTGGACAACGAAACTGTGGGAGCTGCTCGTGCTTGTCAGTGAATCAAACCATCTTCTTTACTGGTGGTCTGTCTGGGCCAACTTTTCTATCTGGGCACTTTATTCTTTTGTCAATGAGTGTATACAGTTGAGCCTGCATTCCTGTTATCTGATTTCCTGTTATAAACTGTAGGGTATTTTAATACTGTAATCTGATCTCTCTCCCACCATTAACTCTGACTATAATATGATGAACTGAAAACTTGATTTACAAAATCAAATTCCACACAAAGTCCTATTTAGTAGACCAAATTTTATTTCTTTCTTCCTACACTCTCCACTTTCCTCCATCATTAGGTAGCCAGATTTATTCGCTGGCTAAAAAAAGGTAACATGATTGTTTGCATTTTTATTTAAACACAGACACTTACAGAATGAACATGATATTTTGAGGATGCTGTGCTGTTACTGTGTAATAATGGTAAGCCTTACACGCTTAATAAAAACTGATGTGAGTCCTAACAATTATGTAGAGGTATAAAGAATTATGCTTTCTATTTTCCTTTGCCATAGACATTTCCTAACAAGGATTGTCATAATGAAAAGTTTACAAAAATGCAACTTAATCAACCTTCTGAATTCATTACATAAATAAATAAGTCAAAGTCTATTAGCACAAGATCCCGATTTTCTAAACTACTGTCTCCTACAAACCTAAATGAACTTCCGGTGCTATAGTCTTTTATAATCCCAAATCAGAAAAAGTTGGGACAGTATGGAAAATGCATATAAAAAAACACACAGTGTTTCTTACATTTACTTTGACTTTTATTTCATTGTAGACAGTATGAACCTGAGATACTTCATGTTTTGTCTGCTCAACTTCATTTCATTCAAAAAAGGCCTGGAATACTGATTGGTCTGACCACAATACACATTTCCACTGTGTGATGGTCCATCCTAGATGCCTTTGAGCCCAGAGAAGTTGACAAGGCTTCTGGACATGGTTAACGTGAGGCTTCTTTTATGCACAGTAAAGTTTGAAGTGACATTTGTGAATGTAACTCTTGTGAATGTGCTTGCTAAAGTAATCCCTTGCCCATGTGGTTCTATCAGCTACTGGTGAATGGTGGTTTTTGATGCAGTGCCCTCTGAGGGTTCGGAGATCACGGGTGTTCAGCTAAAGCTTGTGCCCTTGGCCTTTATGCACTGAAATTCCACCAGAATCCTTGAATCATTTAATGCTATTATGCTCTGTACAGGGAGTAAATATGGAAACCCCGTCCAATCTGTATTTGAGGGACGCTGCTTTTAAACATATCAGTAATTTTCTCACACATTTGTTGGCAAACTCGAGATCCTCTGCCCATCTTTGCTCATCAAAGCCTTTCCTGGATGCTGCTTTTGTACTAAATCATGATCACTATCACCTGTTGACATCATCTGTTTGAAATCACATCATTATTTAGCTTTTTTTAATTAACAACTAGCTCTAAATTGCCGTATCCCAACTTTTTGGAATGTGTTGCAGACTTGAAATGCAGGAATGGATGTATATTAACAAATGAAATGACGCTAACCAGACAAAACATGAAATATATCAGCTTCATACTGTCTGCAATGAAATAAAAGTCAAAGTACATGTAAGAAAGACTGTATGTTTTTTATATGCATTTTGCATAATGTCCCAACTTCTTATGATTTGGTTAGGGTGTAGGCTAGGGTGTAACACCTCACATTTTATACGTTATTATAAGATTGAATTATTATTTCCAGGTCAGTAAAGCCAATTAACAACTCTACACTTCATTACAAACTGTGCCTGTTATTTGCTCTCTACAAAGGAGGCACAGTTTCTCTCTTAATGAATACAATCCGTCTCTAAAACTGTATACAACATTATAACCCCAGTGTGACGTATGGCACATATGTACAGCACGACTGTTAAATACCAGACTGCTGCCTTATAACAGAGAACTATGGTTGTTCTGATACATGTGGCACAGTGGTAACGGCAGACATGTTCACACTTGTGTCTCTGGAGTTGCTGCTAAGCATGACAGCTACTACTGTAATGATCACCAGTGCTAACACTGTCAAAAGAGCTATCAGTCCTGCTTTGCTCTTCAGATACTCCCTCTGCTTCTTCTGTTTCACCTCTTTGGTCTTCTTCTTAAATGATTGCGACTAAAATAAAAACAAATTTAATATAAAAAAATTACAATCATATTTTGCAACTTTACCTCATATTTATCTTTGTATCCTTACTCAAAGAGCCTGAGCAAAAATATAAAATGTGGTCTTTTATTGTGGAATCCAATATCAAAACCATGGGCATTAATACAAAGTTCCTCGCAAGAAAGGGCTGCTGAGTGTGAAAGCACATAGTACATAAATATCACCTGCATCCCTCACTACAGAGTTCCAAACTGCCTCTGAAAGCAACATCAGCACAAGAACTCTGTATCAAAAATGGATGTTTATTTTGTGTGCATGTTTGTGTTGGTTTTTGTCTGATAAAGTAATAAAAATATATCCACAAAAAAAGAAATGGATGTGTATATCTGAGCAGCTGCACACAATGGTGCTTTACGAACACTTTAAAATGTTCTATATTTCTGCATCAGTATGACCTAAAACATCATTAGAAGAAATGAAAAGAAAAAAGAAACAAAAGGAAAAATAGATAAAGAAAAAAATTATTAAACAAATGAGACAAAAGTATTATAGTTTGACAAGTATTGTAGTATAACGTATTATAGTTTCTTATGTATTCACTGAGGAAAATGTTCCAATATTACATCTCTAAGTGGCAAAAGTATGTGAACCTCTAGAATTAGGAGGTTAAGTGTTTTATCAGGTGTTTTCAGTCAGGTGTGAGCAGGCTCACTGTTGTATTTACAGGACAGGGATCTATCAAAGTCTGATCTTCACAACATATTTGTGGAAGTGTATCATGACATGAATAAAGGAGATTTGAAAAAGAGTTGTTGATGCTCATCAGGCTGGAAAAGGTTACCAAACCATATCTAAAGAGTTTGGACTCCACCAATCCACAGCCAAACAGATTATGTAGAAATGGAAGAAATTCAAGATCATTCTTATCACCCCAGGAGTGATTGACCAAAGTTACAATAACAGTTCATTCCAGCAGTCGACCATATCCCATCTGTGAAAAACAATGGTGGTCATGGTTTGGACCAGTTTTGCTGCAGCTGGAACAGGATGGCTTGGTAATCATATATAATCGATATTAACACCCATGTTTTTGGAAGCTTATCAATCTTATATAACGTGAAAGTGTAATGATGTGTAAAGAACAGCATGCTCACTTCATGCATTAACTCTGTAGCCCGGTGGTCAAGATCCTCCAGTTTTTCTTTTCGTTCCTCTGCTTTATCAAAGTTTTCCAGCATGATCTCCTTCACTGTGTCCACCTCCCTCTGAGAGGCTTTTAATTTGCTCTCCTGATAAATAATAACAAATGCAACAAAGACTGAAGTATTCATTTTGGTGATCCATATTATTATATAGTATTATCCAGCAATTTATATACAATGGTACCTCGGTTCTCGACCACCTCGGAACTCGTGATCAAAAAAATTGTTTCGGTTCTCGTTGTTAGCTTGGGACTCGGAGCACTTGCTTAAAGTTGTATGAGTCGAGCCGCATGACTCATTTCAGCCAAAACTCAATTCACGATTCATGATTCATGATTCAGTACACAGTGATTCAGAGATTCAGGCTCACGATAGCACTTTCCCAGTGAAGATCTGCGCTGTATTAATTGTGTTTTTATTTATTTTTACATCTACAGTACTTATTCTTAGTGCAAATGAGTCTCCACTAACCTAAAAAGGACAGTTTATAAAAACCATCTAAAATAGAAATCCTGTCCTGAATCCTCCAGAACATAGGCTGCATTTAGTAATAGCAGCTATGCTAGCACCCTGAGTTCACATGGTGGGTGGCATGGTGGTGCAGTGGTTAGCATTGTCACCTCACAGCTCCAGTGGTAGCGATCTAGGAGCTGCAGTGCTGTCCCTGCGTCTGTGTGAGTTTCTGCTGGTACTTTGGTTTCCACTCACATTCCAAAGACACACATTAGGTCAATAGTTGTGTGTGCATGTGACCTCAGATGGACTGGAGCCCTGCCTAGGGTTGGCACTGCCGGTTATGCCCCGGCCCCTCCATGACCCTGAACCGGACTAAGGAGGCATGACAAGTGTCCTTAACAGTTCTTTTCATTTTTTCCCCACATCACTGTCAAATATGTATTACTGATAGTATTTTTATGAAAAGAATGATATGATTATCTGAAATGTTTTGGCACATACCCAAAACATTTGTCTAATCTGTTGCACAGTGGCAATTATGTCTTTAATGCTGAAGGATATTAGCCAAATGTTACTTCCAAACTTCCTTTGCCAATAACATTAGCACAAAAACTTGCACTGGGAGCTTCATGGCATGAGTTTCAGTCTTACATCACCAAGCACAACGCCAAGCATCAGATGGAGGGGTGTAAATCACAGTGCCACTGGACTCTGGAACAGTGGAAACATGTTCTGTAGCAAGACGAGTCACGCTTGTCTATCTGTCAGTCTGATCTGGGTTTGGCGAATGCCAGGAGAACGTTACCTGCCGGACTGCATTGTGCCAACTGTAAAGTTTAATGGAGGAAGGATAATCACGGGGTTGTTTTTCAGGGGTTGGCCGAAACCCCTTAGTTCCAGTGAAGGGAAATCTTAGTGCTTCAGTCTACCAAGACATTTTGGACAAGTGAATACTTCCAACAGTTTGGATAAGGCCATTTTTCGTTTCAGCATGACTGTACCTCAGTGCACAAAGCAAGGCCATAGAGGCTCAGTTGGGTGAGTTTGGTGTGGAAGAACTTGACCGTCCTGCACAGAGCCCTGACCTCAACCCCATCAAACACCTCTGGGATGAACTAGAACAGAGATCGTGGACTAAATAATTAGGCTACATAATTTCTAGTGGGCTATGGTGGAGCTGGTGCAACTGTAATGACAATTCAATTTCAAACACACTTTCATTTTAATCTATTATTAAATATAATAAAGATATTAATTCAGTTTTAGCACTAATCTCATCCTCTGAACCAATGCCCATTTACCTATCCTTTATGCAATAAACTATTTTAACCAATTCATTTCTGTTTAATGTGCATTAAAAGCTGGTTACTTTCTCATAGGCCTGTCCATTCTGTGATGACTTGGTCTACCCACCGGTTTTGATCACTCTTTTCAAATTTCAGTTACACTATGAACTAATAAGAATAACATAAAGAAATACTGCAAACATATTGGGGCAGTGATGTTTAATTCCATACCTGGGCATCTTTTCTGTTTATATGTAAGAATCAGAGATTAATTTTGCATGTGTGTCTGACCTCAATAGATTGTTCTGGTCTTATAATCCTATGTTTATTGTTAAATATAAAAGGAAAAACAGGTTTAAACCAGATTTTCAAGATGTCATGGTATGGAAAGTTTTCAAAAGCATGACCTGCATAGCTTTGTCTTTAAAAACATATTTGCACTCAAAATAAATTAGCTGTATTCCAAACTAAATCTTCAATCACCAAACTGTGCTGTAGTCTATTCACCCTATAAATACAGGACTGTACAAAAGTCCTAGGCAGCTGTTTTATTTTTGTTAAATAAAATTTTGAATTATTTTTATATATCTTATTTTTTTTATTATTGTTCTTATGTTTTTATGTTTTAGTGGAAATGGCACAATTTATATTGACAAATACTAGGTTTAATACTATATAACTTTTTTGTTGTGAAATTATATAAAAGAAAAAGAGAACCCAGTTAAACAAATGAGACAAAAATATTATACTTGGTCAATCAGGCCAATCAGGCGTGACTGGGCACCCTGTTTTATTTAAAGAACAGGGATCTAGCAAAGTCTGCTCTTCACAACATGTTTGTGGAAGTGTATCATGGCACAAACAAAGGAGATTTCTGAGGACCTCAGACAAAGAGTTGTTGATGCTCAGCAGGCTGGAAAAGGTTACAAAACCATCTCTAAAGAGTTTGGACTCCACCAATCCACAGTCAGACAGATTGTGTACAAATGGAGGAAATTCAAGACCATTGTTACCCTCCCCAGGAGTGGCCGACCAACAAAGATCACTCCAAGAGCAAGATGTGTAATAGTTCGTGAGGTCACAAAGGACCCCAGAGTAACTTCTAAGCAACTGATGGCCCCTCTCACATTGGCTAATGTCAATGTTCATGAGTCCACCATCAGAAGAACACTGAACAACAATGGTGTGCATGGCAGAAATCCAAGGAGAAAGCCACTGCTCTCCAAAAAGAACATTGCTGCTCGTCTGCAGTTTGCTAAAGATCACACTGATGAGCCAGAAGGTTATTGGAAGAGTGTTTTGTGGACGGATGAGACCAAAATAGAACTTTTTGGTTTAAAAGAAAAGCGTTATGTTTGGAGAAGGAAAACACTGCATTCCAGCATAAGAACCTTATCCCATCTGTGAAACAAGGTGGTGGTAGTATCATGGTTTGGGTCTGTTTTGCTGCATCTGGGCCACGACGACTTGTCCATGAACTGAATCTCAAAAGAAGGTGGGTCATGCAGCAAGACAACGACCATAAGCACACAAGCTGTTCTACCAAAGAATGGTTACAGAAGGATAAAGTTCATGTTTTGGAATGGCCAAGTCAAAGTCCTGACCTTAATCCAATGGAAATGTTGTGGAAGGACCTGAAGTGAGCAGCTAATGTGAGGAAACCCACCAACATCCCAGAGCTGAAGCTGTTCTGTACGGAGGAATGGACTAAAATTCCTCCAAGCCGGTGTGCAGGACTGATCAACAGCTACAGGAAACGTTTAGAGCTGCAGTTATTGCTGCACAGGGGGGTCACACCAGATACTGAAAGCAAAGGCTTACATTGTTTTGCCACTCACTAATATGTAATATTGGATCATTTTCCTCAATAAATAAATGACCAAGTATAATATTTTTGTCTCATTTGTTTAACTGGGTTCTCTTTATCTACTTTTAGGACTTGTGTGAAAATCTTATGATATTGTAGGTAATATTTACGCAGAAATATAGAAAATTCGAAAGGGTTCACAAACTTTCAAGCACCACTGTGTGTGTGTATATATATATGATTAATAATGTAACAAAACCTTACACAGGATTCTAAACACTCCATTTCCATTTCTCTGTACCATAGTGTACCTGTCCTGAAACAGTTTTAAAGAGTATTTCTGTAACACGTATAATATTATTATAGTATTACATATAATACTTGCCTTAAAGATTTTGCTTGCATGTGTCCATAACCTTTGATGCATAACATCGTATGTATAAAGTACATTTATAGAAAAAACCCAGTAAACACTTTCCCAGGCAGATTACACTTTATACCAGGACTGCTAAAAATGATGGACTGACTCAAAATTATATGTTTTTATCTTGTGGATTATTTTATGTATCTCTAGAATTTTCCCTCCTATTGTTTACAAAGTCTAGGTCAAACTGGACGCTGGAAGGCACTGAATAACGACAAATTAGTAAGCACTATACAATAGTTGCACTATACGGTTTTCAAAAATACACTTACCATATTGCAAAATGTATTGCCGTTCAGTAATCCAGTCCTAGAGGGAGGACATAAGCAAATTAAAATGGCTCTGTTCAAGTACGTGCGCTGCGCTCAGGTGAAGTTTGCGCTTCCTTGTTGGCGCTTTTCAACCACCAGAAGGCGATACTGAACTCTTTTTCAATATACCTGTTGTTCATTGTAAAGGAGTTTGGGTGGAGAATGGGCGGGGATTAATTCAGCAGACATCCACTACAACTTTTTTCGACGAACCAATTTCTTGTCCACAGGTGAAATTATTGTTTTATAATAAACTATATATACTTTACTTAGGTATTAAAAATATATTTAATGTCAGCTGTTATAAACAATATCAATACCAACTACAGTATTAACATAACCACAAATCACGTCAGGTTTTCACTTGCTACAATGCCTAAACAGGGTTAGAACAGTTTTCATCTAATTTAGTTTAAAACAAAGCAATAATACATTTATCTAGAAATGTATTTCAAGTGCACCTTGTCTTGATTTTGACCTTGCCAGAACTACTCAATTTATTTATTAAGTTCAGTTTATTCATATTCATTCATTATTACAGTAATAATCTAGACCCAAAATGAGCCAGATGTAAGAGTGGGGGAAAAAAACCCCTCTGAGAACCAGACACATGTGCACACAATACAAATAAGAGAAAATTGTGTTGACCTTCATAAGTCAGTGTATGGCTATATTAAAATAGCTACTCACCTGAAAATGGCCATATCTACAGTTAGAGCAAGGCTTAAAAAATAAAGGATATTTAGCCTATTCTGTGCATTTGGACACTCTTAATTATTTTTCCTGTGCATTTGTGAGCTGACTCGTAATAGAGAGAGCATCATACCGGTGAAGTGGCACATTAAAGAAACAACAAATAACTGCATTCAGATAAGAAGCAGAAAATGAACTGAAGTTAGTAACAGACCTGATAATTCAGAAAAGCGCATTTCAGTTGGTATAGGCCTACTTTCTGGTGCTCATTGCTAGTTAATGAGTTGTTTAACTAAATGTATATTATATATATATACAATATATAAGCTCAGATTCCAAGCCCATAACAACCACATTAAGCGTCAAGTCAAGTCATTTACAGCATTTAGCTGACACCCTTATACAGAGCAACTTACAATTGGTACAGCCTTACAATCCAAGCAATTGTGGGTTAAGGGTCTTGCTCAAGGACCCAACAGTGGCAGTTTGGCAGAAATGGGATATGAACCCTGGACCTTCTGGTCCAAAGTCCAGTACCTTAACCACTAGGCAAGCAATATCTACATCCAATCCCAAATTGAACAAGTGTCTACAGTAAAATGATGAGTTTTGTTGATAACTCCATATAATGGTCGTAAGAAATGACCATTCCAATTCCCCTAACATAAATCGACGTATGGCACTTGGTTTAGCCACCGATTTATATCTCAAATTAATTTTGTGCAAGACTAGTCTATGTAGTGGTCCATACTTACTCATCAAAATTCCATAATTTGGAAGTTTGTACTGTGCTTCAATGTTGAGTAAATTACATTTGACACAAATATTACAATCCACAATCCTGTCAAGGTCATGTTTCTAATCAAGCTGTGTGAAGATGTGAATTGTCACTCTGTTATTTTCTTATTGGTACTGTGTTCAATGAGGTAATAGTGGAAAAAACTCTGAGATGAACCAGACACATGAACACGCAATTCAAATAAGAGAAACGTGTGTCGACCTTCATAAGTCAGTGGATGGCTATATTAGAATAGCTACTCACCTGAAAATGGCCATATCTACAGTTAGGGCAAGGCTTAAAAGTTAATTAATAGCAAGGATCACCAAGAAACTATTATCAGACACCACCTTCATGCCACCAGATTATTTGAAAGGCTTGCCAGGAAAAAGTTTTTCCTGTCATATAACTACAAACATATCATTTGGAGTTTGCTCAAAGCTACTGAGACTTACTCAAAATTACATGGAACTTTGTTCCATGGTCAGATGAAACGAAAACTTTTGGATTTTTGGCAACAACATTTAAGGTGGGTTTGGCATATAAAGAGGGTTGACTTCACTGAAAGAACCTGATGCCCGCTGTTAAGTATGGTGGAGTGTCTTTGATGTTGTGAGCTGGATTTCCTCCAAAGGCCCGGGGAACGTTGTTACATAGCATCATGGGCTCCACGAAATATCAGGGCACCATAAATTAAGATCTGTCTGTCTCTGACAAGAAAGTGAAATGGATCACCAGCAGGATGATTAAGCTAACCAAATGTCCAGAATAAAACAATAATAATAGTCATCTTGTCAGAAAACAAATATAGAACATTTACAGATAAGCAGATCACATTCTCCAGAGTGACTTATAGAAGTGGTTTGTATTCTTCTTAGTAGACATAACCATGCTATTACAAATGAGTAGTGGCCTAAGAACACAATTCAACCAGAACCTGCTAGGATCTGATGTGGCTAAATCAACAAAACACAAAAACGAACTTTTAAAAAATATATGCACTTGCATTTGCAGTCTTCACTTAAGTGCTGGGTGAAGAGGTGAGTCTTTAGTCGCTGCTTGAAGGCAGCAAGAGGCTCAGCCATTCAGACATCCAGTGGAAGTTCATTCCACCACCTGGGTGCCAATCGAGCCTCGCAGGGTAAGAGGTAGAGAGTGTGATTTGGTTAGAGCCTTTAGATAAGAAGGAGCTGTTCCATTTTTGGCTTTGTAGGTGAGCATCAGGGATTTGAATCTGACGCGGGCAGCTAAAAAGGTTACTCCTAGGTTTTTTGGATTCTCAGAGGGCAGTTTTGGCGGAGTGAGCTGCTTTGAAACTAGGCTGGTTGTGTTCCATTTAGTTGTGAGGGTGGTTTTCTTCAGTGGACCAATTTGGTTGGGAATGAAAGGAAACATGGATGCTGAAATGTACACCAAAATTATTTAGGAAAACATGCAGTTCCTGCTAGACAGCTAAAGATGGGCAGGTGGATACCTTCCAGTGCAGGAACAACCCTAAACACAGTGGCTTAAATACAGAAAGGTGAAGATCCTTCTGTGAACTGCAAATCCATGCATGGACTCACCGCCGGTGCAGAATCAGTGGGGGGTGGCTGAAATTTTAAACTGGTGGTGCTCATTAGAGTGAAACATCTAACAGTCTTTTAGGGGTGTTCAATCACCCCTAAATTGAGTCCAAGTACCCCTTAAAGCAATGAGGGCAGTTGTTTGTTCAATTGATCCTGAAGAAGTTTCTTGCCCACTTCTTGCCCGGACAAAACACTAGCTCAGCATTTTGTTTGTTGTGCTTTCCGGCATTTGAAAGCTCTTCAAAAACAAAAAACAGTCGCTACAATGTTTAGTTCTTGACATTGGCAGCAGAATCTATTTGACTACTCTCCAATGGCTCTCCAAAGTCTTCTGTCACCATATTAGTCGTCAGTGTAATAGCTTCATTTGAATGTCATGTGAGGGATATGAATTTATTGGGATGGAACTAAAGACCTGTGCTAGTTTCGTGTTTTGTCTCAAAGTGTATTCAAACAGAGAAAGGAAAAGTCCACTACAGCCTTATCCTTGGCTATCAATATCGTTAAATGTGTCCCTAGATGGCAAGTAACTGGGAAAAAGAGCTGACTGACATTTACCAGTGTTGAAATTTCACTGCCAGTGGAACATTGCAGTTGTTGTTTCGTTCAAAATATCACACATGCCAGATGCTGTTTGCTGTAATATGACAACAGTTTAGTCTTATCAGTAACATGCTTCCAGACTGAAAAAACAGACCTGATCAAAACGGAACTGAAAACAGAAAACTGAATAAATAATGTTCTTATATGTTGAGCGTTGCATAATCTTTATACGTTACTACTTAAGTTGTCTGGCCACAGGAGGGCGCCCTGAGACAGTCTAAATATTATAACAACCATGGGTGTATCACAACATGCATTCTAGTATGTTGTTGTACCCTTTTTATTGGCTTGGCTTCCAATGTCCGAGTACAATTTCAACACATAAGACAGTGAGATGAGCATGCAATGTTCTCAAAAGAGAACATTTAATAACAGGATGTGTTTACGTCCCACCTCAAATACTGAAAACACATCAGCTGATGAAAATCCAAAAATCCAAGTCCACTGCAGTGACATCTTCATGGTGGAGGGAGTGGCTTCAGTCCAAACAAGTCAAGTCATATTTATTTATAGAGCAATTTTAGAATAGAATGTTCTCAAAGCAGCTTTACAAATATCTAGGACCACAGTCCAAACTGAGCAAGCATACAACAACAGTGGCAAGGAAAAACTAATATGATGAGGAAGATAGGGTCTTTGGGAGAGTCGATACTCAAAATATATACCCAACCTCACTGGTCAGCGTAGATGTTATATGTAAGAAACTATGTAAGAACTAAGTTAAATAAATAATACATTTCTTAAAAAAATAAATAAATACACAGAATCTAAACAGAAACATTAAAACTGAATATAATAAAAAGTAAATATAATGATAAAATGTAAGTAAAATATATATAACAAATATATAAAGTAAAATCAAATAAAATAGAGAATATAATGAATAAACTATAGAATATTAAACAAGAGCACAGTGGGTGGCACGGAGGCTCAGTGGATAGTACTGCCACCTCACAGCAAGAAGGTACTGAGTTCAATCCCAGGGTGGAGCGGCCTGGGTCCTTTCTGCATGTCCTCTGGTTTCCTTCCATAGTCCAAAGACATATGTGTTAGATTAACTGATTACACTAAATTGGTGTTGACTTGAGTATATATATGACTAGTCTTGATGTCAAGTCAGATTTGTTTCTATAGTGATTTTTACAATGGAGCATTGTCTCAAAGCAACTTTACAATTTTAGATTATCTTCTAATATCTATGGCCAATCCCAAATTGAGCAAGTCTAGGGACAATGGCACGACAGTGGCAAGGAAAAACTTCCTACGCGTTATAAGGAAGAAACATTGGGAGAACCAAAACTCAAAAAGGGATCCAACATCTTGGATGGCGTAGATGATAAATGTAAGAGTGAAACGAATTTATCTAATCAAATAAGCCTTATAGTTCTTCTTCTTCTTTCGGCTTCTCCCTTTATCAGGGGTCACCACAGCGAGTTAAACGTTTCCACCTCACCCTGTCCTCCACGTCCTCTACTCTCACCTCAACTCCCTGCATATCTTCATTCACCACAACCAAATAACTCCTCGTTGGTCTTCCTCTCCATCTCTTGCCTGGCAGCTCCATCTCCAGTATCCTCATACTAATATATCCACTATCCCTCCTCTGCACATGTCCAAACCATCTCAGTCTTCCCTCTTGAATTTTGTCTCCCAATTTTCCAACCTGTGCTGTCCCTCTGATGATCTCATTCCTAATCCTGTCCACCCTAGACACTCCTAAAGAGAACCTCAACATCTTAAGTTCTGCCACCTCCAGCTCTGCTTCCTGTCTCTTTGTCAGTGCCACTGTGGGGTGTCCTCTAAGCCATACAACAAGGCTGGTCTCACTACACTCTTATAAATCTTTCCTTTCACTTTTGCTGCGACCCTTTTGTCACACAGCACTCCTGACACTCTTCTCCACCCACTCCATCCTGCCTGTACTCTCTTCTTTACCTCCTTTCCACACTCCCCATTTCCTTGGACAGTTGATCCCAAGTACCTGAACTCCTGGACCAAATAAGCCTTATAGTAATACTTCAAAAAAAAAAAATGTAAAATATGCATATCAGCATTATGTAGTCTGATATATAGACTCACTCTAGGATCTTGAGTCCTCAGCAGGAAAGTCCTTGGCGGCACATCATTCCCAGCCAACGGGAGGAGGGAGAGAGTTACTGCCCTCTGGTGTGGCCCGGTATGGTGGCGCTGGAGCTGATGACGGGAACAACTTGAGTGGAGCTGAAGCGGAGGAGCATCTTCATGTGTGGGGCTGGAACTGGTACAGGAACACAATCTCAGAGAGAAAAGATAAAATGTAGTTAGTATTGATTAAGTGCACAGAGTCTATTAACAGTCACTGATGCCATGTGGAGCATTAGACTCTGGCAGCATTAGCTAGAGTAGGGCAAAAAAGTATTTAGCCAGCCACTGATTGTGCAGGTTCTCCTACTTAGAAAGATGAGAGAGGTCTGTAACTTTCATCATAGCTACACTTCAGCTATGAGAGACAAAATGAAGAAAAAATCCAGGAAACTGATTTTTGAAAGAATTTTTAAAGAATTTAATTGTAAATTATGTTGGAAAATAAGTATTTGGTCAATAACAAAAGTTCAACTCAACACTTTGTAACATAACCTTTGTTGGCAATGACAGAGGGCAAACGTTTCCTGTAAGTCTTCACCAGGTTGGCACACACTGTAGCTGGTATTTTGGCCCATTCCTCCACGCAGATCTCCTCTAGAGCAGTGATGTTTTGGGGCAATTTTTTCTCATTTTGACTTTCAGCTCCCTCCAGAAATGTTCTATGAGGCTGAGGTCTGGAGACTGGCTAGGCCACTCCAGGACCTTGAAATGCTTTTTACGGAGCCACTCCTTCGTTGCCCGAGCGGTGTGTTTGGGATCATTGTCATGCTGGAAGCCCCAGCCACGTTCCATCTTCAATGCTCTCACTGATGGAAGGAGGTTTTGGCTTAAAATCTTACGATACATGGCCCCGTTCATTCTTCCCTTAACACGGATCAGTCATCCTGTCCCCCTCTGCAGAAAAACATCCCAAAAGCATGAGGGTTTCCACCCCCATGCTTCACAGTAGGTATGGTGTAACTGGGATGCAACTCAGCATTTAACATTTTTTATTACCAAAAAAGTTCTATTTTGGTTCATCTGACCACATGATATTCCTCCCAATCCTCTTGTGGATCATCCATATGCTCTCTGGCAAACTTCAGACGGGCCTGGACATGTACTGGATTAGCAGGGGGGCACGCCTGGCACTGCAGGACCTGAGTCCCTCTTAGCGTAGTGTGTTACTGATGGTAGCCTTTGTTACTTTGGTCCCAGCTCTCTGCAGGTCATTCATCAGGTCCCTCCGTGTAGTTCTGGGATTTTTGCTCACCGTTCTCATGATCATTTTGACCCTACGGGATGAGATCTTTGCGTAGAGGCCCCAGATCAAGGGACATTATCAGTGGTCTTGTATGTCTTCCATTTTTTGTACAATTGCTCCCATAGTTGATTTATTCACACCAACCTGCTTGCCTATTGTAGATTCACTCTTCCCAGCCTGGTGCAGGTCTACAATTTCCTTCCTGGTGTCCTTCAACAGCTCTTTGGTCTTGGCCATGGTTGAGTTTGGAGTCCGACTGTTTGAGGCTGTGGACAGGTGTCTTTTTATACAGATAACGAGGTCAAACAGGTGCCCATTAATACAGTTAACGAGTGGAGGATCAGAAGAGCTTCTTAAAGAAGAAGTTACAGGTCTGTGAGAGCCAGAAATCTTGCTTGTTTGTGGGTGACCAAATACTTATTTTCCACCATGATTTACAATTAAATTCTTTTTAAAAATCCTAAAATGTGATTTCATGGATTTTTCTTCTCATTTTGTCTCTCAATAGGTGAAGTGTACCTATGATGAAAATTACAGACCTCCCTCATGTTTCTAAGTAGGAGAACTTACACAATCAGTGGCTGACTAAATACTTTTTACCCCACTGTATAAGAGCATAACTAGAAAGAGGAAAACCAGAAGGTAACACCAGCCAAGAGGGAATCACATGAGACATCAGCAACCCCATGGAAGGCAGAAGACAGGCAACCCAATGGTCCCAGATCACCAGACAAGTCTTTGACTATGAACCCCCAGCTCTGCCCTTAGTCTAAGGCAAGGATGCACAAGTCAAGATCAAGAGGACCGAAGCCCAGCCCGGCGTTAACAGCAATCCAGCCTTGAGGTTATAAATGCATGAACCAGTTTATGCATTTATAAAGAGAAGTTATTTCTAAGTTTTAGCAATATTACATAATTGAAAGAAAAAAATTCGAGTGATTCTGCTAATGTGTGCATCAAAGGAGAGATCTGAATCAAATGTGACCCCTAAGTTTTTTATACAGACGGACTGGACAATACTGAACAGTCATCTAGATTTAGGAATAGATGTAGCCAATCTGTATCTCACAGCCTTGGGCCCCACTAATAGAACCTCAGTTTTATCTGAGTTATGTAAGAGAAAATTAGATGACATTTAATCTTTTATTTCCTTTACACAATCCTCATTTGTTGATTGTAAGGCTAATATGTAACAGCTGTGGTAAAATCTGCATAGCAGTGGAAACTAATGCCATGTTTTACGAATAACTGAGCCTAGTGGCAGCATGTATAGAGAGAATAATACTAGGCCAAGCACTGACTGACCCTGAGGCACGCCATACTTCACTTTTTATGATGGGACTTGAATCAAGACTGAAATGTTTCATAAATTTCATTCCTTTGGAAGTAATTACATAGCTGCTGATAGAAGCTTTTTCTCAAGATTTTGGAGAGGAAGGTAGATTGAAAATATGGGTCTCTAATTTTCTGTTGCCCACTTACAGGGGTGCTTGAAAGTTTGTGAACCCTTTAGAAGTTTTCTATATTTATGCATAAATATGACCTAAAACTAAAACATCATCAGATTCCTAAAAGTAGGCTAAAGAGAACCCAGTTTAAACAAATGAGACCAAAATATTATACTTGGTCATTGATTTATTTGAGGAAATGATCCAAAATTAACATATTAGTGAGTGGCAAAAGTATGTGAACCTTTGCTTTCAGCATCTGGTGTGACCCCCTGTGCAGCAATAACTGCAGCTAAACGTTTTTCTGTAGCTGTTGATCAGTCTTGCAAAACAGCTTGGAGAAATTTTTAGCCCATTCCTCCGTACAGAACAGCTTCAGCTCTGGGATGTTGGTGGGTTTCCTCACATTAGCTGCTCGCTTCAGGTCGTTCCACAACATTGATAATTGGATTAAAGGTCAGGGACTTTGGCTTGGCCATTCCAAAACATGAACTTTTATCCTTCTGTAACCATTCTTTGGTAGAACGGCTTGTGTGCTTAGGGGAGTTGTCTTGCTGCATGACCCACCTTCTCTTGAGATTCAGTTCATGGACAGATGTCAAGTCATGTCCTGATATTTTCCTTTAGAATTCTCTGATATCATTCAGACTTCATTGTTCCATCAATGATGACAAGCCGTCCTGGCCCAGATGCAGCAAAACAGGCCCAAACCATGATACTACCACCACCATGTTTCACAGATGGGATAAGGTTCTT
Organism: Ancistrus triradiatus; assembly: GCA_025084515.1. Taxonomy (NCBI): domain Eukaryota; kingdom Metazoa; phylum Chordata; class Actinopteri; order Siluriformes; family Loricariidae; genus Ancistrus; species Ancistrus triradiatus. The sequence continues at coordinate 55,599 of JAJAGP010002064.1, forward strand.
ATGCTGGAATGCTGGAATGTTTTCCTTTCTCCAAACATAACCCTTTTCTTTTAAACCAAAAAGTTCTATTTTGGTCTCATCCGTCCACAAAACATTCTTCCAATAGCCTTCTGGCTCGTCTACGTGATCTTTAGCAAACTGCAGACGAGCAGCAATGTTCTTTTTGGAGAGCACTGGCTTTCTCCTTGTAACCTTGCCATGCACACCATTGTTGTTCAGTGTTCTTCTGATGGTGGACTCATGAACATTAACATAGCCAGTGTGAGAGAGGCCTTCAGTTGCTTAGAAGTTACCCTGGGGTCCTTTGTGACCTCACGAACTATTACACACCTTGCTCTTGGAGTGATCTTTGTTGGTCGACTACTTTAATTTAAGAAAATTAAAGTTAGTCTCTTGGCATGATTTAGTGCAGACACAGCATGTTTGATATCTTCCTAGAGGTTTTTAATTCAAATTTAATTTAAGTCTGATTATCTAAAGTCTGAAGATCTGAAGGTCATTCCAGTGTTCAACTTTCATTTATTTTAGTAGTTCAAAGCTGAATTTAAGATATTGTTTAATTAGTCTCTTGCTACAATATACAGCCTCTTTCCAGCTTGAGTTTGATTGATTTACAGAATTTGATCTAGGAATATTCATTAGAATCATACTTCTGTTTATGTGTGCACTTTTTTCTGTGCTGCCACACATCTCCAAAGCATAACAGAACAACAGTTGACATTCACATTTACATTTACAGCAGTTAGCAGACGCCCTTATCCAGACTTACAATTGGTTCAGTCTTACAATCAGCTTGGCAGAGGTGGGATTTGAACCCTCGACCTTCTGGTCCAGAGTCCAGTACCTTAACCACTAGGCTACCACAGTTCTGTAGTTTATATGGTATTTTTATCCCTATCATCTACCCTAGCTACCCTAGCTCTTTGACTCCCTGTTCTGCAAGCTGCTGTCCCAAAATCTCTAAAGTGTACAAGCGTCTAATGTTTAATGAGAACAACATCTATGCATTTTGGTTATTGTTTTCAAAAGTTACGTTATCAGCAGAATTTTCACATATGTTCATTTGCTTTTTTCCTGACTTCTATATAGAACACAACTGATGGTGCCACAAAATTTACTGTTGCAGAGATTCTTAGCAGTCTGTTCTTTTTTTTTTTTTTTTTTTTTTGAATTTTGTTATTCTTACTGCCTTAACAACAGCACCAATCCTGTCAGGTTTCTGAGGACTGTCTGAACTACTAACATTTCTTGTCTTCACTAAACACACTGATTAACCATTCATCCAATTCAAATGTGTCATAGTTGTATTTACTTGCTAAACTGTGTTTAGCAGCTATAAACATGCAATAACATTTCCTGTAGACCGGTCCAGTTTGCAGAATGCTGAGGAGGAATGTTTGACTATTATGGGATTGCTGTTGTGAACTGCCATCTTGCTGCCATGCCACAGAATGTCAAATGACCTGAACTTGGCCATTTTAAAAGACTAATTCTTTTTTTTAACCATTGTCTTGTTCTTGTTCATATATTTCAGGAAATTGTCGGAATGCATCAGATTCATGTAATACCACCACCATGATATTTTCCTCTATAATTAATTAATGCAATTTAGAATGAATTGAACCCTCAAACATAGCTGCAAAGTAGCTCCAAACCATGATGCTCCTTCCACCATGCTACACAGTTGAGGTTCAGTTTTGGTGTTGGTGTACACTGCCAACAAGCTAGTGGTGCTAAGATATAAAATGCATTTTTTTCTCACATGCTTTAGTGCAGCACAACACATAACAATGTCAGGTAAAACACACTTGAGGAACTGGAGAGCTGTAAGTGTTTGTTTCACTCACGTACAGCAGCCTGCTCTATGTGTGCAAATGTCCCAGCCAAAACAGATCACCACAGAATTTTAAATAATGTTCACTCCCTTGGCAGGCATGATGTGACTGGTGGCTGATAGTGATATTGTTTTCTTCCACCGTGGCATCCAGATATGGACATATGGTTACCTAATTTGAAGTACAGCGCCTGCAGAAAACACTCATGCCCCGTTGAAATAGTCATACCTAGATAGCAAGGTGACATTGATTCAACACTGAAATATGGTTAAAGACATTGATCTATGGTCACTGTTCAAAACGGATATTGAGTCTACATTGATGTATGGTTTTGTTTTCAACATTTACAGTTAAACAACACAATATAACTCCAAATAAATCAAACTTCTGTGAAATCAAACTGCCCACTTAGGAAGCAACACTGATTGACAATCAGTTTCACATGCTGTTGTGCAAATGGAATAGACAACAGGTGGAAATTATTGGCAATTAGCAAGACACACTCAATAAAGGAGTGGTTCTGCAGGTGGGGACCACAGACCACTTCTCAGTACCTATGCTTTCTGGCTGATGTTTTGGTCACTTTTGAATGTTGGTGGTGCTTTCACACTCGTGGTAGCATGAGACGGACTCTACAACTCACACAAGTGGCTCAGGTAGTGCAGCTCATCCATGATGGCACATCAAAGCAAGCTGTGGCAAGAAGGTTTGCTGTGTCTGTCAGCGTAGTGTCCAGAGGCTGGAGGTGCTACCAGGAGACCTCCGCCTTTGTGCAAGGAGGAACAGGAGGAGCACTGCCAGAGCCCTGCAAAATGATCTCCAGCAGGCCACAAATGGGCATGTGTCTGCACAAACGGTTAGAAACCGACTCCACGAGGATGGTATGAGGGCCCGACGTCCACAGATGGGGGTTGTGCTCAAAGCCCAACACCATGCAGGATGCTTGGCAATTGCCAGAGAACACCAGGATTTGCAAATTCGCCACTGGCACCCTGTGCTTTCACAGATGAACAATGAAGGCATTGAAGCTATGGACTGGCCCGCCTGTTCCCCAGACCTGAATCCGATTGAGCACATCTGGGACATCATGTCTCGCTCCATCACGGTGCACCACAGACTGTCCAGGAGTTGGCGGATGCTTTAGTCCAGGTCTGACAGGAGATCCCTCAGGAGCCACCTCATCAGGAGCATGCCCAGGCTTTGTAGGGAGGTCATACAGGCATGTGGAGGCCACACACAATACTGAGCCTCATTTTGACTTGTTTTAAGGACATTACATCAAAGTTGGATCAGCCTGTAGTGTGTTTTTCCACTTTAATTTTGTGTGTGACTCCAAATCCAGGCCTCCATTGGTTAATACATTTGATTTCCATTGATGACTTTTGTGTGATTTTGTTGTCAGCACATTCAATTTTGTACAGAACAAAGTATTCGGTGATAATATTTCATTCATTCAGATCTAGGATGTGTTATTTGAGTGTTCCCTTTATTTTTTTGAGCACTGTAGTTTAAAAAGTATCAAATCAGTTTTTTATACAAAACTGTGCAAAAGGCTATACATGCTATGCTGATATGAAAACTGAAAAGTAGCATTGTACAAAAACAGTACAACTTTCTGTATTGACACAATAGAAAAATGAAGTTTAAAACCTTGTAAACCGTAGATGTCACGGATCCCACCCTTGTTTATTATTCAAACTTCTTTTGAAAGTACTGGTCCATAGTGAAGTACTTCTTGAAACTTTTGAACCCCACGGAATGACTTCAAACATAAACTGGTCCCTCCCCCCACCCATATTCAGAAGTAGTTTGATGACAAACAGCTGATGAAGGCCCTCTGTCTGAAATGCCCTGTTCCTTTGGAAATCTCTCTCTCTCTCTCTCTCTCTCTCTCTATATATATATATATATACATATATATACATATATATATATATATATATATATATATATATATATATATATATATAATAATATATATATCTATATATATATAATATATATATATACAGTGGTATGAAAAAGTTTGGGCACCCCTGATAATTTTCATGATTTTTAGTTTATATAAATCATTGGTTGTTCAGATCAGCAACTTGAAGTTTAAATATATCATATAGCAGATGAACACAGTGATATTTGAGAAGTGAAATGAGTTTTATAGGATTTACAGAAAGTGTGCAGTAAATTATTCAAACAAATTAGGCAGGTGCATAATTTGGGCACCCCAACAGAAAAATGACATCAATATTTAGTAGATCCCTCTTTTTGTAGCCGCTAAACGCTTCCTACAGCTTCCAGTCTGGATTCTGGTTGAAGGTGCTTTGGACCATTCTTCTTTAGAAACATCTCCAGTTCAGTCATAGGTTTGATGGTTTCCGAGCATGGACAGCCCACATTTTCAGTAATATTCATGTCTGGGGACTGAGATGGCCATTCCAGAACGTTGTACTGGTTCCTCTGCATGAATGCCTTAAGTAATTTTGAGCAGGGTTTGGGGTTGTTGGCCTCGGTGCAACTTTGTCACTGATTCTTGAAACATTGTTCTCAAGAATCTGGAGATATTAACTGGAATCCATGCGACCCTCAACTTTAACAAGATTCCCTAGTACCTGCACTGGCCACAACAGTCCACAGCATGATGGAACCGCCACCAAATTTTACTGTGGGTAGCAAGTGTTTGTCTTGGGATGGTGTGTTCTTTTTTCCGCTCCTTGTTATGTCCAAATAACTCAATTTTAAGTTTCATCAGTACACAGCACTTTATTCCAAAATGAAGCTGGATTGTCCAAATGTGCTGTAGCACACCTCAAGTGACTCTGTTTGTGGCGTGTCTGCAGAAAAGCTTCTTCTGCATTACTCTCCCATACAGCCCTCTCCTTGTGCAAAGTGCGCTGTATAGTTGAAACGATGAACAGTGACACTATCTGCAGCAAGATGAGTGTTGTAGGTCTTTGGAGGTGGTCTGTGGGCTGACTATGACTGTTCTCACCATCCTTCGCCTCTGCCTATCTGAGATTTTTCTTGGTCCTGCCACTTCGGGAGTTCCTTAACTAGAACTGTGCCTGTGGTCTTCCATTGCCCTCACTATGTTCCTCACAGTGGAAACTGACAGTTGAAATCTCTGAGAGAGCTTTTCCCTTTCCCTGAACCATGATGTTGAACACCTTTGTTTTCAGGCCATTTGAAGAGTTGTTTTGAGGCTCCCATGTTGCCACTCTTCAGAGAAGATGCAAAGAGGAGAAAAACTTCCAATTGGCCACCTTAACACTTTCTCATAGTTGGATTTCACTTGTGTATGTAAGATCAAGGTCAATGAGCTTACAAAACAAATTTTGTGTTCCAATAATTAGTGCTAAGGTATTCAAATGACAAGGGTGCCCAAATTTATGCACCTGCCTAATTTTGTTTGAATAATTACTGCACACTTTCTGTAAAACCTATAAACTTAACTTCACTTCTAAATATCACGGTGTTCATCTGCTATATGATATATTTACTTGAAATTGCTGAGCTGGACAACCAATGATTTATAAAGAAAAATCATGAAAATTATCAGGGGTGCCCAAACTTTTTCATAAGACTGTATATATATATATATACTAATTAACATTTAACATTGTTAATAAGTGTGTTGCATTGTGCCACGGGGCTCACACTGAATTTATGTAATGTGGATAACACTTGGGCTCCTTGGGCATCATACAAATCTGAAAACAGCTTGTCATGTATGTTGGTTAGTGAGTAATAAATGTATTATTAAGTGGACTTATGTTAGCAGAATCTAACATTTATTTCAGTTTAAGTCTGTTATAAGGCTACATTGTATTTGTGACATGACATTTATGTATACCATGAGCACACAAATGCACTCACTCAGATAAACCATTTGCGCTGTAGCACTTAACCTTTCTTAACCTTTTATTTTTCTTTGCTGAGCACTTCCAGCACATTCCAGTGTGCTACGTTTCGACTGGTTTGGAAACACATGAAAACCAACAGCATACACAGGATAGCTAGGATGTTTTGCACTATGATACTGAACTACAGCTGTGTTAATTCATTGAAGGGGGGTTTCATTGAAGGGTTCATTCTCTCTACAAAGCTTTACAGACCAACCCACCTTATCTTAGTTGTACCTTATAAACTAGTAACTTATTATGGTAACCATACTAGCCGTATTTAGCTTCATAGCATATAAAACTCTACAAGAATGTGATCAAACCCGAATGTGTGCATTAATAGGATAGGATAGGATAGGATAGGCTGCTGCGTCATTTGGCCCCCTTGAAGATGATGTAGTGGCATCAAAACAAGTTAGCGATTCTAGTGGAGCTGAACTGAAACGTGTCCTTAATGTCTATATTTACCATTTCCACACTACTCGTTGAACATAATGTAATGTAGTTTGTCAATGTCAAATGCTTATTTGTTTAACAGTAAACAAGAGCTATGGGGCCGGTTCAAACTCCACCAGCTTTCATTACTGGTCAAAATGTTAGCATTCTAAATGAAGTAGATTTGTATCTCAACCAATAACATTACAGTATGACCTGACATTACAGTATAACATTAAAGTGTATTATTACTTTGAAAGAGCTCCAAAACAAACATTCCAAAGCTGTGACATGAAACGTCAAGACCAGTTGTGCGGGTGGAGTAGTTTCAGGTAGAGCAAACACACAATTCCTTTCAAGAGCAAATTCCTTGTTCCTTATAATGCTTGGTAAATTAGAGTTTAACACACATAAAATAGAAATATACATTTTGGATAAAATTTTCTGAATGGAGTGGTCCAACTGTCTAATAAATATCAACAACTGATCTGCTAAACATAGTGTTAAAACTAGATCATCTGTGACAAGATTAAAATGAGAGAGGTAAACTTGTTTAGCCCAAACTGTGTTTTTTGAGGCTATATTTTGTCATTTCTATACAGAAACACATGATGCAGTGTATTTAGACAATATATTAGCCAACACAGTAACAAAAATACACCTGTAGCTGTGAAAGACAAAGAGAGACATTCCTGAGCCAACTCACCACCCTCCTCCCTCCATACACACAAGCTAAACATATTTTTGGCTCTACATGGACACCCAGGGGTGGGGTCACAGAAACACACCCTTTAAGGGAAGGAAGGTGATATACACCTAGACAGCCACCATTCCAACTTTGACTATTCAGGTATGCCTTAACCAAGCTCCAGGAACAGAAGAATTACAGCCTTTATTCTGCTCACTGGAAATCAAGTGCTCTTGCACTGGGACACGACTACCATTTACAAAACACCATAAAGATTCCACTGGTAGGATTTTTATTCTTATTTGCCTACTACTACTCATGTATTTGTCATAGCACAACTATGGAAATATAATGTATGAGCCTGTGTTAAGCATAGACATGGTTCAAGTCTGATTTCATTGTCTCAGGTACTATAGTTAACAACATAAGCTTACAGTGAAAGAAACAAATGAATAACAATTTACCCACTTTCTGTAGCCATCAGTATGGCCAGTCTACTACTTCTACAATTAATAATTTTGCGTTTCATTCACGACATGCATAATAATGATGGGTAAAACCTGTATGACAGTACATAGCGTACCTATAATTTACAGTTACACCTAATAGTTTGTACTATTCTCTTTGAACAGACATTGTCATTCAGCAACATCACAGCCCCATGACATGATACACATCACAGTATCAGCCTCCTGATCAAGTTTACATCTCTACGGCTACATAATGCACAGATCGTCACGCTGACTACGAAGTGGAAGTGCTCCTTGACTACCAAGTAGAACTTTCTTTCAACTAAAACTCCAAGGTTGACACCATGAATCTTTCTTTGGACAACCCTTATGGTGATGTCACCATTCCCCGTGCCAAGCTGCGTTCATATGACGATTCCAGCACTGTTATCATCAACCCTATGACCCTGGAGAGTTCCTACAGCAATGCCTCTGCCCAAAACCCTTATGGAGGTTTCAAACCTCAGGGAGTGGACACTCCATCTGGTATGCCTGTCTATGGGGAGGTTAGAAATGGCAATCAGAATCCCCTTCCACACAGCAGCCAGGGGACCTACACCGTCAGGGACGATGAAGAGCAAGTGAACCGCTGCTATGCTTGCTGCTGCCGCTGTCGGAGGAAGAAGTGAGTGAATAAAAGACTGTGGATTTACATTTGAAGACAGAGGGTGTGAGTAATGGAGTTCATTTGACAGCGAAGAAGAAGGCTTTTTGTCCCGAAAGCTCAGCTTCATTACATCCATGGTTATATATTCCTTGTACGGCAAACACAACAGATGGCATGTAGATACTATTGATTTTTTGTTGCTTCCCAGCCATTCAACCTATTTGCTTAGTTTTAAAATGTTTATTACACACAGTATTAGAATTCAAACAACATGTGTATTTAAAAGGCTCAAGAAGCCAAATCAGCCAGGACCAGATTAGAACTAGAGTATTGCAATACTCAGGAACTTTCACACATTGTATAACGTCAATTGTTGTGTGGCAACACGAAACTGCATTGTCTTCTGACAAGGAAGAAGAAGGCCACATTTTCTTCAAGCGTAACTAAGCGTCCATTGTCAACGACCTTCCGGGAACAAATTCTTTATTAGCGTTTAGCATTAATGGGTAACATATAGTCAAGGTATGTAGTTTTTCTGATAATAGGCTTGATTCCAAATTGTTTAATATCTCGAGTACAAAAAGGCAAAGTTTTGTGCTACTGTAAGCACCCATTTGTAATGCTAGACCGACCCTTCCACTTATATTACCAGTCCTTCCCTGATTTAGCTTGGTAGGTACCTAGATGATTGGGGGGATAAAAGGATCTATGAGCTTACTAATGTCAGATAAAAGACTGCAACTCTATTTGCTGGCTTTTCCCCTGTAAGAGAACAAACTGGCAGTAACCTATTAAGAGCAGCTGAACCGGTTTGGAACAGAATGCCTTGAGGGAGCGGCTTCCTGAGAAAAAACATGCTGAGTACTATGCATAAATACCAGACTAACTGGATTTTTCTAAGGACCATCTGCTAGTGATGTCCAATAAGCAGTGTTACAAAAAACGCTAATTGTATCTTTTTGTTATTTTATGTCTTAACAGTCAACCATGCCCATCGAGTGGCTCCTATGACACAAAGCCAAAAGAAAACAATTGCACTGGTCAATGGCAATGTGTAATAATGTGTATGCATGTTTAGACCTAAAAAAAAAGCATGTGAATAAACTCCTTACAAATTGAAGTATTGAAAATACAGTAATGATTTGAGTTACAGTTCGTCACAGTTTGTCAATATCCCTTCTCACGTTCTAAACCTAGCAGTAAACTGGCCCAGTCTAATCAGATGACTGTATAGAACTTCAGCACTCCATGTTCTGCCTGTGTCAGTAACTGAAAGTCCACTACGGCACACATTCAAAGACATGTTGCTCATGTTGGTAAAACTTGCATCATGTAAAGTTTCCTCGAAATCATGCATGACTGAGTGTAGTCTTTGCTAAACAAAGTTATTCTGAGAAGCACGTCTTAACTGAACATACTGCAAGCGTAACGTTGTATGCACTCAATACTTTCACTAAATTTGTATCAAATGTTTAGACAATGAGTTTGCAATGTCATTTTATAATCCTTAGCAATTTACCAAATCTGTCAATAGCATCCTGTGATTTAAGGGGATATGGGTTTGCGTAATTTTCCAATAAGAAGTGTGGACATCACAACATTTCCCAAGAACCTTAGAACACTTTTATGTTACTTAAATGCATTTGCAAAAATTCTGTGGTTAAATCTGTTTGAGAAATTGTATTTATTTGTCGTATAATCTACCAAACTGTTGCGAAATATAGTAATATGTAACAACTGATACTAGCAGTGTAATAAAAAAATGTCCTCTGCAGTCAGTAAAAGATTTAACAAAGCGATCTATTAAATGAAGGCATACATACAAAACAAAGCATGCGTGTTGCAGTGAAGCTTTCCAGAACACGAATGTATAAACCAGTAAATCAACTGTCTGAATGACTGGCTTTTTAACTGGACAATAATTAATAGTATGTGTATATGAACTGCTGTGGACTGCCATAATGCCGGTAAGAGATTTTTCACATTGCATGGACCTTCCAAATTCTGATTTAGTGCCTACTTCCTCTGGGCCACCTCGGTTACTCGGAGTTATCGTACCTGGACCCAGACACTTCACTCTCCTCAGTGACTATTAACTGTTACAGCTCACTAAAGCCGGTTTCTTCCTTATTGGTCTCAGGGAGTTTTGCCTTGCCAGTGTCACCTCTGGCTTGCACTTACTATATGGAGAATTTCATAAAGCTGCTTTGAGACAATGTCTATTGTAACCCCATTATAACCCCCAAAATCAGAAAAAGGTTTGAACAGTATGGAAAATGCAATGCAAAAAACAAAAAAGGCAGTGTATCTTACCTTTCCTTTGACTTTAATTCATTGCAGACAGCATGAATCCAAGATTTCATGTTTTGTCTGGTCTACTTCATTTCATTTAACACGCAATCCTGTGCAAAGGTCTTTAGGCGTGTTGTTTTAGCAATGGTATAATGACCATACATAACATCCACTGCCTGAAAAAGGTCACACACTCTAATATTTGGTTGGACCGCCTTTAGCTTTGATTACAGCAGGCATTCGCTGTGGCATCGTTTCCACAAGCTTCTGCAATGTCACAACATTTATTTCTGTCCAGAGTCGCATTAATTTTCCCCAAGATCTTGTATTGATGATGGGAGATTTGTTCCACTGCACAAAGTCTCCTCCAGCACATCCCAAAGACTCTCAATGGGGTTCAGCTCTGGACTCTGTGGTGGCCAATCCCTGTGTGAAAATGATGGCTCATGCTCCCTGAAGCACTCTTTCACAATCTGACCCTTCTGAAACAGATTAAAATCTTTTCCACGACCACAGGCTGTCTTTCGACATGGTTGTTTAACAAATGAGAAGCTACTCACTGCATCAGTTAGGGTAAAAGAACTTGTTGCCAGCTAAAACAATCACCAATGCAGTAATTATCTAATGGGAGGATCTTTGTTTTTAACTATTTACTTAGTTAAATTGAGGTGGTGACCTTTTTTGGCCAGGCAGTGTATTTTGCCAGCAATTATACCAGAAAAAAAATCAAACTTGGATTCATCACTCCATGATACTCTTTACCACTGACCTTCATAATAATCTTTCTTAGCTTTAGCATATCGTAGTCTTTTCAACTGTTCCCCTTCTGAAAAGTGGTTTCTTGACTGCTACCCTTCCAAGAAGATAATTCAACTTGGCATTCTGACGAAGTTGCCAAATGCTGATATTGCTCAAGTGTAAGGGGTGCTCACACTAAATACTTGGCACTGTAGCCTATATAGGCCGTTTACTCATTTTTCTTTTCAGTTTTTAATATTTTATACAAATGTCCTATATTTTCTAGTGGGATTCTAATAAACAGACTGAGAAATAATTATATATGGTCATTATACCCTGCCACTGTCATCAAGGCTTGCTCAATTTGGAATTGGCCATAGATAATAGAAAATTGTAAACCTGTTTGCTAAAGCAATGGTATATCAAAGCTAATGGTGGCCTAAGACTTTTGCACAGTACTGTACATCCATTTCTGCATTTCAGGCCTGCAACACATTCCACAAAAAGGTTGGGATGGGGACAATTTAGGGCTAATAATGAGGTAATAAAACTAATTAACGATGTGATTTACAGGTCATGTCAAAAGGTGACTGTAATCCTGATTTGGTACAAAAACAGTATTCACGAAGCTGAGTCTTTGATGATCAAAAGTGAGCAGAGTTCGTAAAGTGCAAGGGTGCAAGCCTAAACTGAACTCCCATGATCTTCGATCCCTCAGACAGCACTGCATCAGTTATTCATCAATAGCTGATAGAACCACATGGACAAGGGATTACTGTATCAAACCTTTATCAAGCTCTACAATACAGTTACATTCACAAATGTCATTTAAAACTTTACTGTGAAATAAAATAAGCCTTGTGTTAATGACGTCCAGATGCCGCCTCGACTTCTCTGGGCCCAGAGGCATGTAGGATGGACCATCACACAGTGGAAATGTGCATGGTACGGGGTTGTGTCAATACCCATGGCAAAGGTCTTTTACACATCTGTGATGGAAGCATTAATGCAGAAAGATACACTGAGACTTTACAGAAACATAGGATGCCTTCAAGATGACATCTTTTCCAGGGAAGTCCATTGCTTTTTAAACAAGGCAATGCAAAATAACAATACAAAGGCAGGACTGTGGAAGAAGAGGGTACAGGTACTGCACCGGCCTGCCTGCAGTCCTGACCTACCCCCCATAGAGAATGTGTGGAGAATTTTGAAACCCTGTACTGTTGCACACCTCATGATGTGTTTGCAGGAAGAATGGGACAAAATGACACCTGAACCTCTTGAGATCCTCGGTGCCAAAAAGTTACGAGAAGAAACATTACAAAGTGGTAAATGCTTTACCGGCCCAACTTTTTTTGGAATGTGTTCCAGGCCTGAAGTGCAGGAATAGATGTATACTAACAAATAAAATGTAGTTGAAAAGAAAAAACATGAAATCTCACAGGTTCCCACCTTTTTCTGATTTGGAGCTGTAGAAGTGAGTTTCACATGATGTTAATATAAAATACGATCTTACAAAAGAGAACACAAACAGTTGTATTATTAATTTTTTTAATAAATGTACATGTATTTGTATACAACTGCCTCTGCAAAGTTACTGGTCTGCGCACAAAGGTCTCAGTGCTTCCTAGGTAAGTTCAAATTCTGTTCTCATAAAAAACTGTTTAAAGGCATTATGGGGGATAAAGACATTTTACAAAGAACACAAAAAAAAATGTAGTCACATTTTAGTAAACCCAAATTTTGATGGTCTAAACGTAGCCATTGAACAGCATACTTTATGATAAAAGCAGCATTGTTAGAAACCCTGCCCAAGTAAATGTGAGGACTCCAGTGATGTGTGAGTACAAATGAAATTGTTCAACAAGTAATTCAGTGAATTCCTTTGTTGTGTTAGTCCTGTAAGACTCTCCCTGTCAGTTTGCACACACATTAGTGTCTATAGACAAACTCCTCTTTCATGCAGTCACGGTCCCGAGAGGCTCTCCAAAGCGGATCTTCTGCCCCGCTGTGAGGTTGAAGCTGAAGTCCTTCGGGGCTTCAAAAAGCAGTACGATGGTGGAACCCAGGTTGAATTCGCCCAGGTGCTCGCCCTTGCGCAGACACACTCCTTCTTGGTTGTTGTTGGACACGTAGCTAAAATCATTGTATGAGCCTTTATTGTAACGTGGCCTGTTTGTGTGCAGCTCCTAGGAAAAGGAAAGATATGTTAATGTTAATAGCTGCTTAGATTTTTAGAACTGGCAATTATTACACTTACATTATGGACATACAAGAAACATAAAGGACCACCTTCTGTTACTCTATTTTCTTGTTCATTTAAAGCTTTAGAACATTAGCTATGGAGAGGACAATACTTTACAGCACAGATGTGACAAGAAAAAAGTGGCCATGGCAATGATAACAGGGCAGAACATTAACACAAACATGCAGTGAACAATACAATGGTTGCTTTATTTGATACTTCCTTGCTTAATGTCCTAAAGTCTGAACCTGAAAAGAAACTGAACTCCATCACCTTTAAGAATATTAATTCTGTACACATTCTCTCGGGTGGTATAGCCACTGCAGTGACCCGGGTCAAAGTGCCAGCAGTGCTTTCTAGACAGGTCGGACATTACATACAGGGCTGTGCGTGAGGGAGTGGAGATCATTTCCCATGTCCCATCTTCCCCTGCTGGCCCTGCAATGGGTGTACATCCCATCTAGGGCATGCTTATGCCTGTGCCCTGTATTCTCCAGGACAGGTTCCTTATGCTAACCATGTCCAGAAGTGGTGTCGACCTTTGTGTTCGGAGGCATCTGGGATGGATCATCACACAGTGAAAACGTGTATTATGCTCAGACGAATCGGTATTTCAGGTATTTTTGGAAGAAATGGACGCCGTGTGGTCTGTATTAAAAGGACCATCCAGACTGTTATTAGCAACAAGTCCAAAACCCAGCGTCTGTCATGGTATGGGGTTGGGTCAGTGCCCCTGGCTAAGATTATTTACACTTCTGTTATGGCAGCATTAATGCAGAAAAGTACACTGAGATTTTAGAGCAACATAAGCAGCCTTTAAGATAGTTCTGGGTGATATGACCTCAAATCAATATCACAATTAACTGAACAGTTTACCTCTATTATGGTTCATAAATGATTTATTGACCATTTCAACCTTCGTGATGTAGTAGGATATGGCATTCGTTATTTCTTTCCATCTTGTTGGATCCATTTCATATTGTGTAGCACTTCAGATAATTTATTATCTGATACTAAGTATTAACAAAATAAAAACAAATTTAAATAATCGGCATGGGCAAGACTATGTTGGTTAATGGTTCTACATGTCGGTTTCGATTCATTTTCAGTTAATTGCCCAGCCCTACTTCAAGACAACATCTTTTATAGGGAAATCCATGTATTTTTCAACAAGACAATGCAAAACCACATAGGCATGGCCGCGGAAGAACACAGAATATCTAGGGTTCATATTTCCCCCATACTGTCTCAACTATTTCTGATTTGGGGGTTGTACATGTTGTGGATCACTGTCCTGCTGGAAAATCCCACCACAATCCATTCCAAATCCAATGGTATTTTATGAAATCCATGATCCTAACAAGGTTCCCAAGGACTTTAAAGCAAAAACTGCCCCACAAAAAACATGACTGTTGGTCAAAAAAAATTAAATAGTGACAGTTGGGTTCTTGCCCAGTTACTTAGTTTAGCTGGAAAGCCAACCCTAGGAAGAATCCTGGTAATTCCAAACTTCTTACACTACCAGGCGTTCTCCTGGGAGCATTCAAACCTGGTTTTATATGCTTGCCCAGCTTTACACCTGACTAAATTTATTGAGGACTCAAGAAAGTACCTCGGACTTCATGGCTTGATTTTTGTCCTGAAATTTTCCTGCAGTGTGAATTGTGGGAACTTGAACTAAGTCCAATCGGTTACATTTCCCATATGTGGACTCCAATTCTGGAAACATCTTAAGGATAATTACTGCAAACTGAGTACACTTGACCTCAATTTGGAGGGCCACAGCATAAGATCTGTCCAAAATTTTAGCAAAAAAAAAAAGCACCATAGTAACCCCTGGAATATCAACGTACTATTAATAATACAACTGCCTAACAACCAGCTGGAACAGCACAACCACTGCATCAAGTAACCACTCAATGTAACAGCAACTCCCTTAAATGTTAAATTCATATCTAACAATCTCCTGCACCGAGTCTCTCACCAGGTAGAGTGGGCGGCAACTGAACCAATACGCTAACCACTACTAGCTTTACCCAAGAAACCACCTGGTATATCAAAACAACCACTCAACACCCAATCAATCACCTAGAACACCATAAGAACCTAGAACACCACCTTTTCACGCGTCCTTTTGTCGCAGATTTACACTAGCAATCAAGGAAAGTAATCAAGCAAAGGAAAAAATAAGTATATTTGAAGTAAATGGGATGCACCAAATGAATTTAACCATTCTTCATCATCCACATATAACTTCTTAAGAAATAGTCAGTTCTTTGGTTCATGGTCAAAATACTACAGCTGTATTGATAGCAGATGCCACTGATGTGTAAAAAGCTCTCCGACTTTCATATTTACAGTGGGCTGTCCCAATCAGATGAACTCAAACTCCCCTCAATGCCATACAGTTGCCAATGTAGTGTACGCATGAAAAGTAAGGCTTTACTTAGCTGGAATAACAAAGCGGTCATTTATGATATAGGACTTCAATGGGCAATTTTCACTAATCAGAATTTGGACAGAAGGGTTTATGGCTAAATTATATATGTACATTTACTTTCAACACAAATTCCGAATCTGCTACAACCACTTCATGACTATTCTCAGATACAGCATAGCAGTGTACATGCTAGTGAGGGGTTCTACAGAATAAACCACAGACCTTTAAAAATCCTATCCAAGAGCAACATGAGATCAAAAAGTACAGTCACTGAGTCACTAAAGAATTTATGTAATCTATCTTGTGTGTTACCTGGACCAGACACAGACCAAATGAAAAAGAACTGGACGAAACACATTCATTTTCTGTGATACACTACAGCCCTGGGGTGGCTCAGTGGTTAAAGCTACAGAGAAGCCCAGTTGGTCGGTTTCCCTCTGGGATCCAGTTTCGTAAACATCCAAAGACATGCCTTACGGAAAGTGTGTGTGTGTCATGGATTGGCACCCTGTGCTGGCAGTTAGGCCCTGGCACCCCTTCACCAAGACTGGGTTAAGCGGGTATGAAAATGAATGAATAAATGAACTATAGCCCAAGCTGGTTAAATTGGAAACCAACTGACATGCACCTGAAGAACGTATCCATTATCAGAATGTCAGCAATACACTTGATTTACATCAAAGATATAATCTACAGGACAGAAAATGATGTAACATGGATGGACTGGATGAGAATAAGCGCTGACCTTGTCAAAGTAAATTCGAATAGACCCGACATTAGTGGCACCAACAGCTGTCAGTGAAAAAAAGCCATGGCTCCATTCCCCACTCAGCACCACTCGTTCATTATGACAGAAGAGCTCTTTAATCCATCGTGCTACTCCTGGATTTACAGACATCAAGGAGCCTGCAAAACACAGAGAACCGTTTCATTGTCACAGATAGCAGTATGACACAGAAACTAGTTTTAGCAGATCTTAGAAACATTATAAACAGTTGTTACATTAGTAGGCCTGCACGGTGGCACAATGGTCACCTCACAGCTCCAGAGGCCCAGCTATCGGTTAAGGTGCTGAACTACAGGTCCAGGGTTCAAATCCCACCTCTGCCAGCTGGTACTGTCTGGACCATGAGCAAGACTCTTAACCCACTATTGCTTACATTGTAAGACTGTATCAGTTATCAGTAAGTCACTGTGGATGAGGACATCTCACTAAATGTAAGAGTCCTAGCCCAATCGCTGCCCGGCTGAAGTTACAACCCCAAATCAGAAAAAGTTGGGACTGTATGGAAAATGCAAACAAGAAAAACAAACACTTCTATTTTGTTGTACAGTATGAACCTATTTCATGTTCTGTCTGGGCACCTTCATTTCATATCTGCAACACATTCCAAAACAATTGGGACAGAGGCAATTTGGGGGAATTAAAAAAAAGCCACCAAATAAAATTAATAGTAATCATGATTTGGTACAAAAGCGGAGCTGGGCAGAGGATCTCCAGTTTGTCAATAAACGCATGAGAAAGTTTGTGAAACGTTTAAAAACAATGTTTGTCAAAGAAAGACTGGAAGAGATTTACATATTTCTCCCTCTGCATAATATCAGTAAATAACTAAAGCAATCTATAGGAATTTCAATGCATAAAGGGCAAGGGCGCAAGCCTAAACTGAAGAGGCGTGATCTCCGTTCCCTCACACAGCACTGCATCAAGAACCATCATTCCAACAACAGCTGATACTGTAGAACCACATGGATAAGGGATTACTTTGGCCAACCTCTGGCAAACACTACAATGCAAAAGTTACATTAACATTGGCATGTAAAACTTTAATGTGCAAAAAAGAAGCCTTATGACAGCCATGTCCAGAAGCAGCATCAACTCTGGGCTGGACTGCCCGCAGTCCTGACCTGTCCCGAACAGAGAATGTGCACAGAATTTTGACAAAAACAACAAAAAAATGACGACCCATACTGCTGCACACCTTAAGACATGTTTTCACCTGAAAGATTCAGTGCTTGGTATCCTCTGTGCCAAAACGTCTTAAGTGTTGGCACCACTTAGGAATGGCAGCATTACAAAGTGGAAACTACTTTATTGTCCCAACTTTTTTGGAATGTGTTGCTGGCCTGAAATGCAGGAATGAATGTTCCAGACAAAACATAAATATCTCAGGTTCATACTGTCTGCAATGCCATAAAAGTCAAAGTAAATGTAAGAAACATGTAATGTAAGAAAATGTAATTTCCTTAGCATTCCATCTTTCTCTGATTTTGGGTTGTAACAAATGCTTTCTCTGGGTACTGGACTCCCCTCTTGCTCAGTAAGTGTATTATAAGGAATAGACAAATGGGTCACTCTGTTACACAGAAAGTGTTGGGTTTTACCAGGAAAGTGTCGCCTGTGAGCAACTCTCCAATCCGTAGGCGAGTGGAAGCAGTGGTAGTCTCCTGGGGCAAGATACACCACACAGTGGAACAGCTCATTCCCTTCCTTTGTCACCAGGAGGTTTTGGAAGCTGTTGTGGCTCTCCTCATCTAATCACCACACAAACCGGTAAAAGAGTGGTTACATTAGAAGCAGACATCTTAAACAATTTGAATGGTAAGCATACAGTGGAAGAACAACAACGGACTGACCTTTACTGATAGGTAACCCCTCAGCCCATGTGCATGGGCCAAGAAAGGTCTCCAGAGAATAGGTGACCCCCTTCACCTGCTCTACTTCGCAGTTCTTCACTCGACCAAAATGTAGGATCTTCCCATCAGCTGGACTAATCTAAAGTCATACAGCACAAATAGTAAGGCAGCCTGCTGGGGTGATTATGGCATTCTGAATGAACCATAGAGTGGAGAACATATGGTCGATATGAACTAAGACCTTAATTCCATTATATAATTGCACAGCACTGTCTGCTTATTTGTTTAGCACTTTGCTAAACTCCTAGCATATGTAACTGAGATTCTGAAACCGGTCATTAAGATGTCCAAAGGTTTTTCCAGTAACAAATAAGCATACAGTACTGTTATGCAATATAATAACAATAGATTAAGGTATTATATAATGGTTAGATGAGCGGTTGGGCTCAAACAACTGAAATAACTGAAATGATTCCACAACGGAAGAATGCGTCTACAGTGGTACCTCTGTTCTCGACCACCTCGGAACTCGTCTAGTTCGATTCTCAGCGCATCTTGACTAGAAAAATGTCTTGGTACTCGGTGCACTTGCTTAAACTTGTAGGACTCAAGCCACATGACTCATTTCAGCCGAAACTCGATCCAGTACACAGTGATTCGGTGATTCAGATTCACAATAGCCCTACCTCACAGATGATCTCTTCTACTATTATCGTGTTTTTCTTTATTACAGCTACAGTACTGTGCTCTTAGTGCAAATACGTCTCCATGGATCCTGAAAAGGTTAGCTATTAGAGCCAACCGAAAGGAAACACAGGCAGCAGCTAGCTTAGAAGCTATGTTAGCGCCCAGGGTTCAACAATAAAGTGTTCTGCTCTAACTTGTCACTTTCAATCCATTACTCACTAAATGACATGAGATTTTAACACTTCATTATAAAATAAGCTTTGTGTTAATGATTTTGGCCAACTGTAGCTTAATGTAAGCATTTTAAACATTAACTTACTTATCATTACACAGGCTCCGCTATGATACAGTATAGACCGCTCTACCAATCACTCCTCAGTTCAACCAAGAACCAAGGAACCAAGGTATCAAGGTACCACTGCAATGTGAAGCATCTCATAACAGACACACACACACACTTACCACACAGTGATTATTACATACAGGCCGGGCCTGTGGTTTGAGTTTGCGTCTAAAGAACTCGCCCAGGTTCTTGTAATGTTGCAGGTCCTCCACAGCTGCTTCCTTCATGTTTACACCAAATGTCCATATGTACAGACTAAAAATGGGCTTCCGTAGCCAGACAGGAAGATCGACCTGGTTCAGTCGGCCCCAAGCTCTGGAGAGTAATCTTGTGGGTATAGACTTGTATATGGTAACCTTCACAAGGAGAAAGTTTTGTTAGGAATCAGACTGTTTGATCAATAGCTTGCTTTTTAATCATACACAATGACTTTAAACAGTGAAAGCCTTTTATTCCTGTAGAGTATGTTCCAAAAACAATCACATTTCAGAAAAGTCTCTTCAGAAAGAAGCAAAGGCAGAAGGTACATGTTCCGTCTGTGGGTGTGCTCCACATAGGGCTGTCACAATGATTACATAATCGTCTAATCACAATCATTTAAGATAATCGCAATTAACTGAAATGATCACAATTGTGTAGGACTCCAGTCATTTACATTCATGCCATTTAGCAGACGCCCTTATCCAGAGCGACTTACAACTGGTACAACCTTACAATCCAAGCAGCTGTGGGTTAAGCCTTGCTCAAGGACCCAACAGTGGCAGCTTGGCAGAGGTGGGATTTGAACCTTCTGGTCCAGAGTCCAGTACCTTAACCACTAGGCTACACCAGGGTCTAGCGGGCATTTTCCACAGTTGGCAGATTTCTGCAGAATGTGAATTGGGTGTGCTGACAAATGAAAACATTAAGTCAACTTACAAATTACAGCTTTAACTGAAACCACTGAATTTTTTTTTTAATCTCAAATTGAAGGGATGTGGGGGGAAAATTGATTTTAACACTGGAGCTTCGAATATGTCTGGGCAGTCTTTATTACAATCAGAAATGGCAATAGGGTGCTTATTACATTTTAACACTCACATTTACCCAATAAGTAATTTAGCAAATGCCCTTACCCAGAGCAACTTTCAACTAATATTAGAATGTACAATCAAATTGTAGGTTAAGGTTTGTTTGATTGTTTATTTGGATTTATATAGTGTCACTATCAGCACCAATGGCCATTTTAGCGACACACACACACACACACAGGCCAATTTAGTGTAATCAGTTAACCTAATGCATGTCTTTGGACTGAGTGAAGAAACCAGAGCACCCAGAGTAAACCCACAGACACTGGGAGGACATGCAAACACCACACAGAAAGGACCCAGGTCACTCCAACTGGGATCAAACCCAGGACCTTCTTGCTGTGAGGCAGCGGTGCTACCCACCGAGCCACCCTGTAGGGTAAGGGTTGACATGTTTTAGATCACCTGATTTGCTTATTACCTTCTAACTAACCGGCCTTCTTGGTTTGGCTAAGATGATAAAACGCGGATATAATTAAGCTCATTTATTGTACCCTACAAATTCTTATCAAAGTTACCAAGGCAAGTTATAAAGCACAAGAGCTGTGATACAGTGCAACCTTTGTCCAAAGAGGTGCAGCGTTACACCCACGTCAACCACCATTCTGTGGTCTGATATAACAGCTAGTTCACATCTCACTGCATTCAAGACTTCTTAGAGAGAAAATTAATTTTAAAAAAATACATACACGCATCCAACATTTATTATACTTATTGTAGTATCTTTTTGATACTTATGTTGTATCTTTAACTTATTATCGTATAAATATTATTATATTTTATTTTCTTCAAATATTTTCTCAGTTAATGTTTATATTTAAGTTATGTTTATTTAAACTATTACAAAAAAAAAACGTATTAATTTAGTAACTTGGTTTAATTCTTAGATATATCATTTAGGCTGCCCTTTTTGAGTCTTGGTCCCTTTTTAAATCTTGGTCCTCCTAAGAGTTTTTCCTTGCCATTTATGCTCAGTTAGGCTCAGTTAGGACTGTTGACTGAGATTTTTCTAAAGCTGCTTTGAGAAAATAAATAAAATTAAAAATAAATTTGACTATTCCTTAAGGATTCCACTATTTGCAGGCCATGGTAATGTAAAGAGTCCATTCAGACTTAGAAAGGTGCTTTCAAATGGCTACTGGCTAAAGTTGACAAAAGCCCAAAGTTCGGAGATGGAAACCAAGATTTGAGAGGTTTTCACTAACCCCAGAGCATTGTTCAGAGAATTATTAAGAGTGGTGAGTGTACGGTACAACCAACACTCTGCATAATTTGGGCAGTCTCTCCAAACTGGATGACTGAGTGAAGCGAACGGTGATCTGGGAGGCTACCAAGTATCTGTGGCTGAGATTTATGAGTCTATGCATGTGGTGACAGTCTCACTAGCTTTACACAAAGCCAGGGTGTTGCCCAGTACACACAAATTCTTGAGTTAATCCTGCATCCCTCTGCTAAAAAGCTGAAGATGAGTAGGTTTACTTACCAGCCATTACAACCAACACACCGTCAAAAATCACTAACAGCGGCTTAAAGACAGAAAGGTGAACGTCCCTGCTTAAATCTGACTTGAAGACCATTTCTGCTCATCATAAATGTGACTAAACTTGAACAATTCTGCAAAAAAGAATAGGCAAACATTCCCCCGTTTCGGTGTACACAGCTGGTAAAAGCACGTCCAAACAGACTGATGTTTGACTGACCACTATTCCAATCCTGGTATTCTAATATTTCATTTTATATCACATTTCAGATCTGTTGCCTTTTATCTCATTACTCAAATGTTGTAAGTCAAAAGACATCAATAAAGCTCTAGAAAAAAGGACATATTTGATTTTAGGCTGATTTTTTGTTTTGACTTCAGGCAGCAAAAGAAAAAGTGACTTTCAGAAGGGTATGATGATAAATAGGTACAGTATATATACACCATTTAACCAATAGAAAAGTACCACTACAGGAATTTCTGTCCAAAGAAAAAACAACACATGCAAGTCTAAAGTCTAAAACAGATTGCATCAGACAATTTTACTAACAATTAACAACTACAACTAACAATTTTATTAACCTACATATATTACTAAAGGCTTTACTGTTCAGGCAAATGTTTATAATTCATAAGGACATAAGGCAATCATAATCATACTTCATCCAGTACCCTATACTGAAAACAAAATAATTATTAATAATATTAATATTAATATATGAAACGGAAAGACATGCCATGACATATCCTTAAATCTATTGCTGATTTTATTTTTCTTGTAAACTATTTATAAACAATATTATTTACATATAAAATGTAATTACTGGTTCCCTTTCCATTAACATACTGTATGGTCAAGTCAGCTTTATGTCGATAACACCTTTTACAATGGAGCATTGTCTCAAAGCAGCTTTACCATTTAAGATAAGAAGATAAGATCTTCTAAATTATAAAGCCAATCTCAAATTGAGCAAGCCTAGAGCAACAGTGGCAAGGAAAAACTCTCTAAACATTAGAAGGAAGAAACCTTGGGAGGACCAAGACTCAAAAGGGACCCAACCCCCTTAGTAATAGTTTAAATAAACTAAATAAATATTAACAATATTTAAATTAAATTAATTAAAATTAAATAACAGGTAGACTACCATTTTAGAGGAAAAAAATGGAGAGAGGAAAATGAAGAGTATAATAAAAGAGAGAACATTACTAGAGTATAAGCTAATAATGAAGAGAACAAAGTGAAAATATGGTGAAGCGTTCCTTTGATAATATGACAGTGGCTTTCAATGTCATGGCTAAAAAGATGGGAGAACACTGTAGAGGAATCTTGAACTGTTCCTCCGCAGAATATTTCAAGCTTCCAACATTTTAGATTCGCATCTTCATTTCAGGCCACATACTTTCAAAACGCGGTTGACACGTGCATCACAAAACACTGGTCTCTGTACTACACCACCCATGCTTTGATGTACATTTGGGGTCATTACGATCGTCTTTCATTATCCATAGCTAGCACTATCCTAAGCACATTCAATTCTTTTTTAACCAAACAAACCCGTTGTGTTTGGCAAAAAGGTTAAATTTGGTCTAAATCAGAGCACAACACATGATTTCAATTGCAGATCCAACGAGTTTAGCAAAGTGCACTTGTGGGTTGCTTGTTGGACCAGTCCTTCCAAACTTCATTAATTGTTTTTATCTACCGGTATACTGTCTCCATTACAACTTAACCGTCATGAAGGGCACCCAATCTGGTAACTCCTAGCATTTTCCTATTACGTAATAGGTGCAGGTTAATAAGCACCATCTGTTTCCTTTCCAAGTTCAGTAATAAGAAGTAATAAAAATGTAATAATCAGTTGCTGATAATGAAGCAACATATCTGAAGTCAGTCAGGCCATTTTGGAGATCCTGAATAATTCAGCCCGAGCCCTGCACATTGTGGCACACTGGATCCTATTTAGGGGGCTACCGGGACTAGACAGACAAAGCATTCTTCAGTTCAGTGTGCCTCAGCAGGACAAAGGACCTTTTCTCACAGGCCAGGGAGTGTAAATATACATGCAGCCATCTGCACTTGCCACCTTTGCCCGTAATGCACCCAAATGACACGCACTGAGATTGAGAAGGTTTATACTGATGAAAGATGGAATTTAGGAGAAGACTAGTAGCAAATCTTCAGGAAAACTACATGCCCCAGCCTACTATTTTCCATGACAAATGAAACGGGCTAGGTAACAAACAACTTTACAAGGCTCTCAAATTGAAATTAATTCCACACCATGCTACACAAACAATGTTGTCTGTAGATACAGAGACGTTTACACATCTGCGCACTCACTGAAATACACACAGTGAACTCTTCATTTTGCTTGTTATAGTGTTCTCTGTGACTTACTCTGCTGGTGGGCCGCCACCCCACCTTGGAAAGGGGCTTGAGCACAGCAAATGGTAGTATGTAGTGGAGAAAGGAGAGTGGCCATGAGTGCAGGCGGGCAGTCTGCCGGGACATACAGTTCAGCTGGCCAAGTCGTCGTCGTATACCCAAATGTGGGAACTGCAACCTGTGCAACATGCATGATGCAGCTCATGAGGGCCAAGTCACATTCAGTGTTACAGCAGACACAGAGCTTTACATGTAGAGAACTCAAAGTGATGGGACAGGCATGATTAAATATTAAAGACAACAAGGAACACACACATACGTAATCAAACCTCAGTCAAACCTAAAACATGCCTACAGATCTACAACCCCAAATCAGAAAAAGTTGGGACAGTATGGAATATGCATATTTAAATTAAAACAAACAAAAAAACAAAAAAAACACAGTGTTCCTTACATTTACTTTGACTTTTATTTCATTGCAGACAGTATGAACCAAAGATACTTCATGTTTTTTCTGGTCAACTTCCTTTTATTTGTTAATAAACATCCATTCCTGCATTTCAGGCCTGCAACACAGTCCAGAAAAAAGTTGGAACGGGGTCAATTCAGAGCTACTAATGAATTAAAAAACTAACTACTGATGTGGTTTCAAACAGATGATGTCAACAGGTGATAGTAATCATGATTTGTTACAAAAGCAGCATCCAGGACCAAAAGTACAAAAATCATGATTGTACTAAACCATGATTTAGTACAAAAGCAGCAAAAAGGTCTTTGAGGAGTAAAGATGGGCAGAGGATCTCCAGTTGATCAACGAATGTGTGAGAAAATGATTGAAATGTTTAAAAACAATGTTCCTCGAAGAAAGACTGGAGGGGATTTACATATTTCTCCGTCTACAGTACATAATATCATTAAACCATTTAAAGAACTGGAGGAATTTCTGTGCATAAAGGCCAAGGGGCATCAAGAACAATAGCTTCAGTAGCTGATAGAACCACATGGGGAAAGGATTACTTTTTTTTTTTTATTAAGCTCTACAATACAGAGTTACATTCGCAAATGTCACTAAAAACTTTACTGTGCAAAAAAGAAGTCTCATGTTAACCATGTCCAGAAGTGGCGTCGACTTATTTGGGCTCGGAGGCATCTGGGATGGACCATCACACAATGGAAATGTGTATTGTGGTCAGATGAAAAGATTCACGCGTGTGCTAGATGAAAAGATCATCCAGACTGTTATTAGCAACAAGTCCAAAAGCCAGGCTCTGTCATGGTATGGGGTGGTGCCAGTGCCCTTGGCAAAGATCACTTACACTTCTGTGATGGCAGCATTAATGCAGAAAAGTACACTGAGATTTTAAAGTGACTTAAGCTGCCTTCAAGGCAACATCTTTCCAGGGACATCCATGCATTTTTCAACAAGACAATGTAGAACCACATGCTGCACACATTACAAAGGCATGGCTGTGGAAGAAGAGGATACGGGTACTGGACTGGCCTGCCAGTGGAGAATTTTGAAACGAAAAATGCAACAACGACCAGGAAGAATGGGACAAAATAACACCTGAAACACTAAATCACTTGGTATCCTTATAAGTCTTATAAGTGTGGTGAAAAGAAATGGCAACATTACAAAATCATAAATGCTTTACCATCCCAACTTTTTTTTTTTTTGGAATGTGTTGCAGGCCTGAAATACAGGCCTTTTGTTTATTAACAAATGAAATGAAGTTGACCAGACAAAACATGAACTATCTCAGGTTTATACTGTCTGCAATGACATAAAAGTTTAAATGTTTATCTTGGTCATCTACTGTGTATTTTCATATGCACTCTCCATACTGTCCCAACGTGAAGAGGTAAGCTGTTCTGGGATAACAGCAGAATATATTCTAGTGGTTGGCAAACTGGCCCAATTCCCACTAACCCTGTATGTGAGTGACCTGGGCCTATTTGGAACTGAAGGTGACGAGCTAGCGTTAGAGTGGTTGATGGACAGATCTGTGCACAAGCTATCTATAGGTGTTAATACACTGTCCACTCTAATCAGGATGAGACCTAGCAGTAAGCTGTATACAGAGGAGCTTAGTCACTGACACGCTTTCTCTCTCTTTCCACTATGAACTTGGGATTTTGCAGTGGTGAGACGTTGCCATCGGGATATGAAAGTGACAACTACACTACTGCAGAGGGACGATCTAGTTCCCAGTATAATATTGACCTGCATTGCCAGTGCATCCAGCTTAACCCAGCCCTGCATTCTATTATGCAACATGGTTCATCACACACGCGGTATATACAAGACTGAGGTAACGGCGTTCACAATGGGGTCAATTCAGTCAAACTGGTGGCACCTTCAACAAAATGCCTAGACCTTGGTTACAAATACGCACATATTGCAATGTCTTTGTCAGGCCTGCTCCGTCCTGCTGAGAACATTTATCTAATGATGAACCTATGTTTAGACAAATTGGCCGGTCCCAAATTGATCATTATGAGCAAAGAAAAAATGATTCAAATTTGCTATACGTGGGTGCCATACGTAAAATGTTAATCATATTTATAGGCTACTGAATGAGAACAATAAATACAAGTTACAGGGCAAAGGTTAATGGCTCTAAATCACTACAGCTATAAATTTGTCCGTGCCTTTTTGCCCAACCGGTCTACCACAGCTGAACAGATCTAAAAAAGCCCTGCAGCATACTTGCTATTCACACGAAATAATTAAACGCTGATGCTACAGCTAACCCGAGATGGAACTCCAAAATCAATGAGAAAACTATCAAAACAAAACAACTGAAAACTGCATCTGAAAACACAGACAGTTAATATCCTGAGCTAAATATATCAAGCACTCTCACCCACCAGTGCATTATTACTTACTGAACAGTCAATCGAGTGTGAAAGCTCTCCGTGAGGCACAAGTGAAGGCTAAGGGCCGGTATGAGGCACATAGCTAGCAGTGCTGCACTACTCAACATGCACTGCTCACACAAGCTTCCTGGCAGGAGCTTAATGCCATTATGCCACAATGAGGCCTAACGACCACTAAGGCCTAGGACCACTAAGCGTCTCTATACTACAGTATATGGTTTGCTCTGTGTGCAGAATATTCCTGCGTAGCAAACATTTTTAACAGGACATTTCTAATTCAAGCGCTCATCTAATATCCATTTCATCCTGCCCTCAATGACTCAATTCATCTGTTAAGCTAAACAGAACAAACCCCCCCCCCCCCAACACACACACACACACACACACACACACAGTGCACTACTCTAGCATCACACTCTCTACATGCTCTCTCGGTACCTGATTCGCCTTTGATGGCTGATCAGAGCAGCACTTGGGTTTCTACCGTAACCTGCGGACACCCCCGCTGCTCCCGCAAAGGAGGACGAACCGAGAGGCCGGAGGTGCCGCACATCAAGCCTGACTCTGTGGAGATTGTAGCAAGAAGGCGGCCTGTGCAAAGACCTGCAACATCTCACCATTTCCTCCCACCGCACCGCTGCTGCTGCTGCTGCTGCTGCTGCTTCAGGCTCCACTGACACATGACTACAGAGGAGGGATTAGAGCGCTCCACAATGCTTTTGTCCTCTCTGACGTGTTCCTTCTGCTCCCTGGATTCTGCCGACGCTTATCAGCCGCTCGAAGCCCAGCCCTCCAAATCGGTCACTGATTATGCGGCGTGGCTGTGATTGGCCGGCTGACTGGTGAGGCCACCTCTTCCTGTAAGATCCTGGACTGCTGGTGCTACTAGCAGAGTCACAATTGGTGTTAGACAGGGTTTTTTTCCCCTAGTAGAAAAAGATACAGTCAAGCATGTGCTCCCTGACAGTAAGTGTCTGTGTAATTCCCTTACACCACCTCTTTTCTTTTTCCTTTTTCCTATTACTGGAGTGGGAACATTTGTAAAGGAGCCTCTGAGGGTTGACAGGTTCTGTTCCAGGCGTACACAGTCCTAAAGGACTACACAGTTGGTGATATCCTGTTTAACCAAAAAGCCATCTGTTCATTTGGTGTCTTAGAGCTGCGAAATCACCAAACTGGGCTCTTGCCCTTCAGAACCGGAGTTTGCCACATGATGTAGAAAATATCCTGTTAAGACTACAAATACTGTATTAGCCAAGTCATAATCTAAAATAATTTGAGAACAGAGTATTGATAGGAACATTTCAAATGCTGTCCTTCTGTCATTTCCTGAGGGTTCCTGCATTTAAATATTCATGGTACTGGACAATAAGTCTGCTACACATTTTTTAGATTAGTCAGCCACTTCCTTTGTACAAAAATCGAGTTACTCAGGAAGTTACAGACATCACATGACACAGAAGTAGGGTGCGTCCTTTAGCTCCAAAAGCAATCACCTCACACACAATCAGTGCCCTCCAAGTACAGGCTGTACAGTGTCTTTACAAAGCTGAAAACCTATATCATTACACCTGATTTTTAAATTTCATTTTAATTCCAAATAAATGTCATTCTGTCTCCAACTGTTAAACAATAAAAGCACAAAACACAAGTATCTCACTCAAAGCTTTAAAAGTTTTAAATGACTCTCACAGGCAGTCTGATACTGTGAGTAAAATACAATGTTATATGAAGTTTTGTTTTTACCTTCTTCCTGTCCATATGCTATAGGAGGAGACTACCCAAGAGCCACTTTGTGCGCACGGAACACTGAACAGATGTGGAAGCTCTTTAAATATGTCTACGGGTGATATCACACATTAGTCAGACCAATGAGTGAAAGACCTCAGTTCCCCTTTGACAAAGAGTATCAGTGCAGCTCTGAACTTCAGTCATTTATGCCTAAGAGATTATAAAAACTTTTCCAAAAACTCCATGTGGACTCTATTATTAAACATTTTGTTTTCAAACATCTATACACCCCTTCCAAATAGTGTGTAACCAAAGAACAATACAGCTATTTCTATTGTAGAAACTTCATTATATAATGTTTCAAGCAAACAAAATTAGCACCGAATCTTTGCTACACTAAGTGTCAAAAACCCCAGTTTTACTGTAGAAGATCTGGGGCCATACTCAAAGATTCTTACTACTAAGAGTAGCTCCTAAAGATGAAATTCTAGGAAAAATCTTAGAATTGTGGGCAGTTCCCTTTCAAAGTTAGGAGTACATCCGAGTAAAGACAAAAGTTATTCATAAAGCATCTTAACCCCTAAAACAGCTCGCAAGGTGAAAAAACTGTCAGGAGTAGGGAGGACTTTTAGGACTTCTCTAAAGCATAGAAGAAAAATCCGGAAAGACGACGAGGCAGAAGAAATGTTCTCCAAACACTGAATAACAGCAAGTTAATCAAACGCTACTACAATTAGATTGTGCAGGAATAATGTTTGTGGTTGGCCTTATTAGAGATTCACTCACACCTCCTACCCAGAGCAACGATGGTGTAACACCTGAAAAGAAAGCTACATACAAACCAACCCCACCAGTTAAATAGACATGGCAGCAATCATACCGGAAACATGATGATGAACAAACATCTTGATTACAACAAATACACAAATGTGGAATCAAGCTCAAATAATTGTAGTTAGGTGATTATACCAACGGAGACAGGCCTACGTGTAAAAGGAGTGAGGGGTTTGATAAACATCATAACTTTGTCCCTGCCTAATTCCTACTGCCAGTTAAAATAAAAAGCTTCAGACTCTCACCTTTCAAATCTTTCTTTAATCTTGCATTGTACATCTTTGAGGCAAAACATCATGATCACGATTCAGGATGAGAATAATGTTGTTAACTCCTTACAATAGAACATGGCAAAGTCTGGGATATATTAAACAGCAGGCCAGGGGTGTACAAACTTTTTTCAATTTGGGCCATAGCAAAATACCTAGGGCCGGTCTCTCTTTCCGAAAATATTATTCATAAATTATTCAAAACACTGCAAACAAAAACAATTCATACAGTGGTGCTTGAAAGTTTGTGAACCCTTTAGAATTTTCTGTATTTCTGCATAAATATGACCTAAAACAACATCAAGCAATTCGTGGAATAGTTGGTGAGGTCACAAAAGATCCCAGGGTAACTTCTAAGGAACTGAAGGCCTCTCTCACATTGGCTAATGTTAATGTTCATGAGTCCACCATCAGAAGAACACTGAGCAACAATGGTGTGCATGGCAGGGCTGCAAGGAGAAAGCCACTGCTCTCCAAAAAGAACATTGCTGCTCGTCTGCAGTTTGCTAAAGATCACGTGGACGAGCCAGAAGGCTATTGGAAGAATGTTTTGTGGACGGATGAGACCAAAATAGAACTTTTTGGTTTAAAAGAAAAGCGTTATGTTTGGAGAAAGGAAAACACTGCATTCCAGCATAAGAACCTTTATCCCATCTGATGAAACATGGTGGTGGTAGTAGCATGGTTTGGGCCTGTTTGTTGGGGGGGGCTTTTTTTTTTGCATCGGGCAGGACGGCATGCCATCAATTGATGGAACAATGAATTCTGAAATGATATCAGATAATTCTAAAGGAAAATGTCATCGACAATCTGGTCCATGAACTGAAATCTCAAGAGAAGATGGGTCATGCAGCAAGACAACGACCCTAAGCACACAAGCCGTTCTAGCCCCAAAGAAGAATGGTTACAGAAGAATAAAAGTTCATGTTTTGGAATGGCCAAGCCAAAGTCCTGACCTTAATCCAATGGAAATTGCTGTGGAAGGACCTGAAGCGAGCAAGCTAATGTGAGGAAACCCACCAACATCCCAGAGCTGAAGCTGTTCTGTAACGGAGGAATGGGCTAAAATTCCTCCAAGCCGGTTGTGCAGGACTGATCAACAGCTACAGGAAACGTTTAGCTGCAGTTATTGCTGCACAGGGGGGTCACACCCGATACTGAAAGCAAAGGCTCACCATACTTTTGCCACTCACTAATATGTAATATTGGATCATTTTCCTCAATAAATAAATGACCAGGTATAATATTTTTGTCTCATTTGTGTAACTGGGTTCTCTTTATACTTTCAGGACTTGTGTGAAAATCTGATGATGTTTTGGGTCATATTTATGCAGAAATACAGAACATTCTTAAGGGTTCACAAACTTTCAATCACCACTGTATTTATTTAACTACTGATTTTTTAAATTTGGTTTGAGCACAACAGCAGCAGCAGAATATCAAAAGAATGGAAAAATACCAGGACTACAGATTATTTCAGCTGAACATTTTTGCAACTTTAATTCTGAAATTTGTACCCAAAAAATAAATAAATAAATAAATAAATAAATAAATCACAAGGACGGTGAAAAAGGTAAAAAGGCAAAGCCTCATCCAATATGTAGGTAACAGGCCAGGAACAGCAATAAGAAAGTAACTTGCAACATATCATGCTAAAATTCTGAAATACATGCAGGCTAATTTGAATATGCCTGGAACAAGCTATACATTTTTACATAAAAAGTAATGAAAATAGGGCTCCTGCTATCTAAATTTTACTAGCCAAACCATTTCTGGAATGAGGTACACTGCTGCAAAGGTTATAGACACCAAACAGTTTTACAGCATTTATTTACCATAAGTCTTGTACGTTCGTACATCAGTGGGGAAACAACAGAGTTTAGATATACAAACATTCACAATCCTACAGTGTGATCTTTCTGTATTGTAAAGGATGTAAAATGCTAAGTAACAGCATTTTCCAGTTACAAAAACATTTTATTGTGGCTATGTAACTTGGTGCATTATTAAACAAACCTAACAACCAGGTGTGACCGATCAATGACATAATGTACAGACTGTTCTAAACTGATTAACTGAAAGCAGCTGCGTAGAGGTGAGTGACAGATATCCTAAAAAGGCAAGGCTGTGGTAGATTGTAGCAGTTTAACCCTAAAATCTTACATCACGAAAGCTTGCATCATCAACTTATACTGCAAGGTCCCTCCCAAGATTAAATTTCACAGCAGCTGTGCAGTCCAAAGTCTTTTGCATAAGAAAAAATGAACAAGCAAAGTTGAAGATGGTGGATTGTATCCAGATAAGATTTCAACCACACGGATTTACACTCAGTAGTCAGCAGTTAATGGTGCATATCCAGTCAGCTAGACTGAAACCCAATTGCTTCACCCAATGTAATATGTAAATCAGTTCAGCACAGCGGACCACCCACTTCCTGAGCTGATGACAGTTTTTATTTGCAAAAGAATGTTAGCTGAATTAAAGATACTTTAAATTATCTCTTTAAATCTCTGTGATCTAAGAGGAAGGTGTCAACTGTACGAGTTAATGTTTAGATGAAGACTGTTAAACATGTTTAACACAGCAGTGGTGAGGATTGCAGCCGTAACAGATGCACAAACCAATTCGAGACAACAAACTGGTGGAAACCGATCACACTACAGTTTAGTTTGGGCCGAGGTATCTGTCCAAAAATGTAGGTATGAGGTATCTGTCCAAAATTATCATTTATGCACCCAAGGGGATGTGTCTTGGTCCTCCCAAGGTTTCTTCCTCATAATGATTAAGCAGTTTTTCCTTGTCACTGTCGCCCTAGGCTTACTCAATTTGGGATTGGCCATAGATATTAGAAGATTGTAACATTGTAAAGTTGCTCTGAGACAATGCTCCATTGTAAAAAGCCCTCTATAAATAAATCTGACTTGACTTGGCAAATTGCTTATGAAAGATTCTTGCATTCGCCAGCTCTGCGTATCCACCATTACAATCACTAAAGTGGTTTGAGCAATCAGATTCAAATTGGATATCAATGCATCTTGCTGTGCATTTACACACACATGCAATCCTGATACTCGAGACACATGAAAGAACCTGGAGAACACAGGGCAATAAAAAAGGTTTCAGACTTAGTGGCACCTCTGGATTGGAGCCTAGTGGATTGGAACCTTACAACAATATCTGAATACTGATTATCAGATCTAATCATCTGCATATGTTCCATGAGATTCAAGAACACTTAGCAAGGAAACTGCTCAATACAGAATCTCCTCAGATCTTCCACCTTCCCAAGTCTATTCTTCATCTGCTCACCCCATAGGTTATCAGCAGAGTTTAGGTCAAGGGAGCAGGATGACCATGTCAAAAGCTTGACTCTGGAGTCACTGAACCATTTTTGTCTAGATTGGAAGGTTTTAGACAATTGTCCTGTTGGGAGAACCTATTATGACCAAGCGTAGCATACCGACAGAGGAACTCTTATGTAATAAAATAAAATACAATAAAAATAAAAATCTTACTCTTTTTCCAAGGACACCAATAATTATGAAGGTGACTGTAGTTACGGTGATGCATGCCAGGCCAAGAATAAATAAGAGATAAGATAGCCCCACTAAATTCCTCAAACAAAGCCAACCTATTAGACACCATTAATAGCCTGACAGAATGTCATACCACTCTCAGGTCAGGCTACATTACATCAGCTTAGACTAGCTGCCAAGTACAACAAATATTAATGAGACAGTCCACAAACAGTGATTGCCTCTCCATTATATATTAACTTTATACAAGTAGTTTGTTATACAATTGGACTTAATTCACTAGGAAGGGCAATGCAAGTCAGAAGGTCAGAAATGTCCTTTAGTTAAAATAACATATAAAGCAATGAGAAAAGACAACACAAGCTTGAAAAGTCAGAAGTTGACAGATTGTAGTAAGTCATGCTAACCTCTTAAAATGTCAAAATGTGCCATGTAAATATTTACATACTGCAAAGATCCAGGCCAGGAGCCAACGTGGTCTGTGGATACATTTAAAGTGACCCATGGCTTCCCTATAAACTTACAGGAGGCACACAAGTGACTGGGGTTCCTACTACCCCCCCCCCCCCCCCCGCCAGAATCGGTTATAAGAGACTGATCGATCAGGTATGATTATGGCCAATCATGCTGAAAACCGGCCCATTCCGGTCACCAGCCGATTGATCGGTGCATCTCTAGTTAGAAGGTTTCTGGAAAAATGTGTTATGAACAATGAGACCAAAATAGATATCTTTGGTTTAATTGAGAGACATTACATCTGGAGAAAGGAAAACACTGCATTCCAGCATAAGAACCTTATCCCATCTGTGAAACATGGTGGTGGTAGTATCATGGTTTGGGCCTGTTTTGCTGCATCTGGGCAGGACGTCTTGCCATCATTGATGGAACAATGAATTCTGAATGATATCAGAGAACTCTAAACGGAAATGTAACTAAATGGAAATGTTTGGATATGTATCTACGAGCTTTTGCACACCTACACTGGGGAATGTTTGCCAGTGTGTGGCAATGAACTGCTCACTTCTTGGCCACAAAAGGACACTACCATTTTTATCCTTCAACCACTATGTTGTATTTTCAGCTGTCTACCAGAGGGCTGCATGTTTACCTAAATAATTTGGATGTTCTTGACAGCAAACATTTTCCCTTCAATCCTAACAAAGTGCAGTCTCTAGTGAAGCAAAACACACCCACAACATGCTGCCACCACCATGTTTCACAGTAGGTACTGCATTAATTGGGTGGCGTGTGTATGACTTTCATCAAACATGGTGCTTCAAATTTAGTCCGTAAAGTTAAATTTTGATCTCAGTTTTGTGCCATGGTATCAGAATTCTGTGCAAATGAGACTCACTAAGCTTCTTGCCAACCTGCCATTCAAGCTTGTGAGATTGTTGTCACATGCACAGAACAATCAATCTCAGCCACAAAGACCTTTAAGTCCTTCAAGGTTGCCACTGACCTCTTGGTATCTTGACTCAGTCATCTATTTTGGAGGGATGACCCAATCAGGGAAGGTATTGGAGGTACTATTCCAAGTGGATGCTTATTAATGCTTTGAATGATACTCAGAGTTAAAGCCTGTTTTGTATCCTCCTAACTTCTGCCTTTCCCTAGTTTTATCTTAGAGCCCTCTTAAAAGCATTTTTCCTCCCATGGTGAATTCTAGCTGTCATCATGCAGTAGTATTGCTCGGTATACGGATATTAGAAAAGTACCACGATACCTTGCCATTAAAAATGATAGGATACCTCATTTTATTAGTACCAGTACTTTTAAAAATGACAGTGCTTTGAAATCAGGGCTTTGTGGCTGCAGTTGCATCGATGTGCCACATGGTGTATAGTATAATAGAGGTAATGGCTGTTAATACCGGCACTTCTGCAGACCATTCATGCCTTGTAGAGAAAGTACACACAAGAAGTGAAATATGGAATTTATGTCCATAGACACATCAAAACCAGTCGGCAAAATATGTTTTAATTCTTCAAAGACCAAGCAAGACAAAACATCCAACTCATTTTACTAAGAGCTCACAGAGCATCAGGTTAGAGAATGATAGATAACAATTACATCATGCAAATATCCGAAAATATGAATAAGAGATATAATGAATACGTGCTATAATTAATATAATGAATAAGTGATATTCATTATATGACAAGCAACCTTTTTAACCATCTGACATTGAGAAGGAAGTTAAGGACAATAATAACTGTTTAACTGGCTTTATCTTTATAATTAACTTACCAATATGGTAAACATCTCTATATGTATGATCACACTGGTAACGTTAAGTTTATCATAACTTCCAAACTACTAAAATCAGGCATTCACAATCACAAGTAGATCATCAGTACCAATGATCAATGACAAACTCAGCAGACTCAACAGTAATTATGGCTTATGGTAATTATGGCATGGATGTTTTTTGTCAATAATGATTTCTATTGCTAGAAAATGCACTAAGTAGAAATTATTTAACCACTGAGATCCGGATGCAAATACACAGTTAACTAACCTGCCAAAGAAATCCCACAAAGCCAAGGATACAGGGGGACGTCCGATTTCTGCTCACTGTCTAAAAGCCTTAATAACAATATGACCTTTCTAATCAAATTATTTTCTTTCAATAATCAAGTTAATGTTAAAATGTACCTATTAACTGTCAAAAATATCAAATAAATACATAAATACATTTACATTCCCTGTTCGATCATCTATCATTCCATTACTTTCCCTGATGTTTTAGGTTTTTGCTGCGGTATCGCTTCAGTATCGGTATCGAGATACTTTAGGCAGATATCGTATCGAAGTCACAATTTTGGTATCGTGACAACACTATTCTGAAGTAATCAAAACCACCACAGGTCAGGTGGGGGCTAGTGCAGGGATCTCACCCACTCACCATATGGCTAATGAGAGACTTGCCAGGTCTGAGGCCTTCAACCAGACTGGCCACACCATGGTCTTCCTACAGTATGGCACTGTGTTATGCTTTGGCCTCAGCAGAGGTGGACGGAGAGCTCCACACTGAGTGCAGTTCAGATGAGTGCAAGGTGACACTGTACAATATTTAGCCATCAACCATAGTTTACTGTCCTGTTCATCCAAACAGAAAAAGCACGGCATTAACCATGGCCTGTGCACGCTTTTCATGTGTATAATAGGTGCACAGAGCAATTCTGCTTTTCTGTAAACAATTGTTCAGCTGTTCTACTAATCCAGTTTGTGGACATAACAGCACCTTTGTCCACACTGTTGTAGCAGTCATAAGCTTTTAATAGAAACAGTCTGTCAGTGCCACATGGAGTAGGGGCAGATTCCATGCTCCCGGTCACAAGCATTTATGGGAACTATGAGTGTGGAGGATCTACAGGCCCAGCTGGGTTCAAATGTGTTATAGAGGCGTGTTTTGCAGTCAACAATCTGTAACCAAGAGGTACACTGCCCAAAAGTAGAATCCGATAGCCTTTATATAGAGCAGCAGGGGAAGCACTTTAAGCCCTTTTGTGGCAAGACCGAGTGTCTAATCAAACCACCCCTGTAATCATTTATATATCTGCCCGAGACAGAGCTGCATGCTGAGTTTTGCAGCGATCCCACATTCCTATCTGGGTAATACAAAAACATTAAATGGCCTTGTCCTAAATTACAGAAAGATACCTCATTATTAAACATTAATGATGAAACCAAACAGCACTAGCTCTTATAGTACAGTAAGGTTCTATCAGTGTTCGCTCACTGTTCAAAACCCACTATTAAGCATTCTCAGGAATTTCATAAATGGAAGTGATCTATACTTAAAAGTTTAGGCCCTTGTAACATAGATCACAGCACTCTGGAGTTTGTCAGCTGCAATTCCAAATCATCTAAGAGCCTTAGATCTCAACACAGCCAGACCTATTTCTCTGTTGGACATATCCATCACATACACAAGTAGATACAACAGCTCAGCTTGTTTATATGTTTTACAGCCCAAAACTAGAAAGATTACTCCCTAGATTTTGTCATTTATAAACCACACTGTCACCCGTTACCTTAAGATAAATGAAAAAACTGTAATAAAGTAACAAAGTCCACAGCAATTTTCCAGGAAGAGCATGCATGGACTTATGGGGACACAAACTATCATCGAAGATGACGGTAAAGGAAGCAAAGAACAACCTAAAGATAAGAAATAAGAATAATACAGATATTCTTGGAATTGACAGGTTTTAGATGATTCCCCAATAACACACCGTCTGGAGTGGTACAAGAAGCCCTTACTGACAGCAGCACACAACTGCTAATGAACTTTGCTATGCATCAGTGGAATTACAGCTGGAATCATGTGTTGAGGTTTATAGTGGGGGTACAAGGACTACTTTGATGGCAGTAAGGTAGATAAGGTAGTACTCCCTCTCGCTAATGAGCTGTCTGATGAGCCCGATTAACCATTAGATGACACTACAGTGCAGCACTTTACATTTTGGTACATCTGAGCTGTAAAGTCTTAGTGTACAACTGATTTTAACCCTTAGCCAGTTGAAATGATCTGGTTCCTGTTCATTCATGTAGACTATGATGGACTTCTGTCATATGCAGGCTGGTCTCACCTGGTCAAATAATGTGTTTTATTTTATTGTAATGATAAGACGTTAACACAATCACTGAAGAGTACAAATTTCAATTAATTACTGAATTTCAAAACACAATTACTGTTTTAATTTGCTAAATTACACATGTGGTATAAAGGAAACAATGTAGTGCATGAAAAAGCCATCTGGTTTGTGCTTACACTCACCAACCACTTCAACTGATTATGGATCTCTGTTCAATTCAGTTAGAAAATCAGCAAAACATAATTTGACCAGAGGTGACTACTCAGTTGCATAAGATTCTATCCAGCTGTAGGATTACAAGCATTTGAAAAGATTCCCTACAAGTCCGGACCTTTTACTCGCAGATTTTGTTTTATTAATTTGCAAGTACTTAAATACAGCTACATATTTCACCAAGTTAGTCAATATGCAAAAATATATGCAAACGCAAAATATTTTATTCTGTCATTTGCTTCCATACACCTTACACGCACTGAGGTGGAACACGGATGTGCTGCAGCTGTTTCATGCAGAAATACAACCCCAAAGTAGAAAGGCTGTGTACTTACATTTATTTTGACTTTGATTTAACTGCAGACAGTATGACCCTGAGATATTTCATGCTTTTTCTGGTCAACTTCATTTCATTTGTTAATAAACATCCATTCCTGCAACACATTTGAAAAAAAGTAGGGATACTAATGAGGTCAAACAGGTAATGTAAACAGGTGATTATAATCATGACATGCTGTAAAAGCAGCATCCATTAAAGAGTCATTGATGAGAAAAGATGGGCGGAGGGTCTCCAGTTTGTCAAAAAATACATGAGACCAAAGCTTTATCAAGCACTACAATACAGAGTTACATTCACAAATACCACTTAAAACTTTACTGTGCAAAAATGCACGAGAAATGCGACTACGACGACCCCGCACTGCTGCACATTTTAAGACGTGTTTGCAGGAAGAATGGGACCAAATAACACCTGACACATTAAATCGCTTGGTATCCTCTGTTCCAAAACGTCTTTTAAGTGTTTTAAGAAGGAATTTCAACATTACAAAGTGGTAAATGCTTTAAGATCATAACTTTTTTTAGGATGTGTTGCAGGTCTGAAATGCAGGAATGGATGATTACTAAGAAATGAAATGAAGTTGACCAGAAAAAACATGAAATATCTTGGATTCATACTGTCTGCAATGAAATAAAAGTGAAAGTAAATGTAAGAAACACTGGGGTTTTTTTTGTTTGTTTTGTTTTCTATACTGCCCCTTTTTCTGATTTGGGGCTGTAGTTGCAGAAACTGGAAACTCATTGTTTACAGCAGTCATCCCAGTCCCAAGTGGAGAGAGCAATACTTTCATATCTACAAGACATCCACGCAGAGTTCATACCTGTAGCTCGTTGGCGAGGCGTGGTGGGACCTCAATGCCAAGCTTCTCTAGCTTCCGGTCTTTATACTGTTCATACTGGCTGTATCCAAAGTAGCCACTTCCAGTAGCAATTAAAAGAGGAAGCGGCCGCATGCGGGCTTGAAGGCCTCTGGAGCCTAAATCACACATTCACATTTAAAAAACTAATACTACAATGATTTCTGCAATCATTTAGATTATGTCTCTAAAGAACATGCCAAACTTTGGGGAATGTAAATTAGGGTTCAGAGAGTACACATAAATACCATAATATAACAACCATGGACAGCACTATTAAATATAGCACAATAATGAAAATTAACAATGATTTTATTTATATAAATGATGGCTTTTTGCACAGTGCTGTCTATGAGCCAGGTTTCCATACAAGGGACTTGGAAAAATTTCTAGAGCTAAACATAACAGAGGATGTGAGGAGGAGACGAGCATTTATAAGTTTAATTATAGAAAAAAATGAAACAGCCACAGATGGTTTGTAAAAAAAAAAAAGAAGTTTAGACCAATCCATGGCATATTCTTCTGAGCAAATGTCAAGTCCTCAAACAGCACTACAAAGCTGAAAACATTTCTTAATTTGCAGTCACTTACCAAAATAACTGCATTAATCTTAAAAAGACCATTTTAATTAAATTAATTTAAACATTTAGTAGTTTGGAAACTGTATTATATGTAGTAGCCATGTCAATGTCATGCACCCTTCCAAGAGTTCCAATGTAAGGGGGCACCCCAGGTCTGAGATGCATGTGACAACTCTCAATCTCAGCAAAGACACTCAGGAACTGGCCCCTGGCACGGTTTGGAAGACTGAAGACATACAGTGAGCAAAAAAGTATTTAGTCAGCCACTGATTGTGCAAGTTCTCCTACTGAGAAAGATGAGAGAGGTCTGTAATCTTCATCATAGGTACACTTCAGCTATGAGAGACACAATGAGAAAAAAAAATCCAGTAAATCACATTGTAGGATTTTTGAAGAATTTAATTGTAAATCATGGTGGAAAATAAGTATTTGGTCACCCACAAACAAGCAAGATTTCTGGCTCTCACAGACCAGTAACTTCTTCTTTAAGAAGCTCTTCTGTCCTCCACTCGTTTAAAAAAAACAAAAAACACTAGATTTAAAAAAAAAATTAAATTGTAAATTATGGTGGAAAATAAGTATTTGGTCAATAACAAAAGTTCAACTCAATACTTTGTAACATAACCTTTGTTGGAAATGACAGAGGTCAAACATTTCCTGTAAGTCTTCACCAGGTTGGCACACACTGTAGCTGGTATTTTGGCCCATTCCTCCATGCAGATCTCCTCTAGAGCAGTGATGTTTTGGAGCTGTCACTGGGCAACTCCCTCCACAAATTATCTTTGGGGTTGAGGTCTGGAGACTGGCTAGGCCACTCCAGGACCTTGAAATGCTTTTTACGGATCCACTCCTTCGTTGCCCGAGCGGTGTGTTTGGGATCATTGTCATGCTGGAAGCCCCAGCCACGTTCCATCTTCAATGCTCTCACTGATGGAAGGAGGTTTTGGTTTAAAATCTCACCATACATGGCCCCTTCATTCTTCCTTTAACACGATCAGTCTCCTGTCCCCTCTGCAG
This sequence comes from Ancistrus triradiatus, assembly GCA_025084515.1. Lineage (NCBI taxonomy): Eukaryota > Metazoa > Chordata > Actinopteri > Siluriformes > Loricariidae > Ancistrus > Ancistrus triradiatus. Next base: position 96,751 of record JAJAGP010002064.1, read on the forward strand.
AAAACAGCCCCAAAGCATGATGTTTTCCACCCCCATGCTTCACAGTAGGTATGGTGGTTCTTGGGATCAACTCGCATTCTTCTTCCTCTCCAAACACGACGCGTTGAGTTTTTACCATAGTTTCTATTTTTGGTTTTCAATCTGACCACATGATATCTCCAATCCTCTTCTGGGGTCATCCATATGCTCTATGGCAAAACTTCAGACGGGCCTGGACAGTACTGGCTTAAGCAGGGGGCCACACCTGCACTGCGGAATCTGATCCCCTCTCATCGTAGTGTGTAATGATGGTAGCCTTTGTTTACTTTGGTGCCCCAGCCCCTCTGCAGGTCATTCATCAGGTTCCTCCGTGTAATTCTGGGATTTTGCTCACCGTTCTCATATCATTTGACCCACAGGGATGAGGATCTTGCGTGGAGCCCAGATCGAGGGAGATTATCAATGGTCTGTAATGGCTTCCATTTTCTTACAATTGGCTCCACAGCTGATTTTTCACACAACCTGCTGCCTATTGTAGATTCCCTCTTCCCAGCCTGGTGCCAGGGTCTACATTTTCTTCCTGGTGTCCTTCACAGCTCTTTGGTCTTGGCCATGGTTTTGAGTTTGGAGCCCCTGACTGTTTGAGGCTGTGACCAGGTGTCTTTGATCCAGATAACAGTCAAACAGGTGCCCATTAATACAGTAACCAGTGGAGGACAGACGAGCGTCATAAAGAAGTTACAGGTCTGTGAGAGCCAGAAATCTTGCTTGTTTGTGGGTGACCAAATACTTCCACCATGATTTACAATTAAATTCTTTATAAATCCTACAATGTGATTTCCTGGATTTTTTTCTCATTTTGTCTCTCATTGTTGAAGTGTAGCTGATGATGAAGATTACAGACCTCTCTCATCTTTCTAAGTAGAACAACTAGCACAATCAGTGGCTGACTAAATACTTTTTTGCCCCACTGTACACACATTCAGAATCAACGCAAAATGCACTCCCTCAGAGATAAGGCAACCTGAATGTATTCTCATTGCCAGGGGAATCAAAGCACAGCTTCACAAGTGAGGCATCAACATGCCACAGGTAGGGTTGTCATGGGTGTCCCAGACCAGGGGTGCCCCCATGTTACATACATCATCCACCATCTGAAAAATCTTAAATGGGCACCCATGGATAAACTTCAGTTCAGGGAAGAATAGGACTGCAAGTTTCAGTATGTGCGTTTCTCTTGACATTCTAAATTGTTGTAGCCAGAGGCTTTGGTGAAATCTCATATCCTAGGGATGCCCCAAAATGAAAATTCGTGACTGAAACCAAACAAAATCAAACATTTGGCCAAACACTGAATATGTTTTTTTCACAGTTTCTCACCACTGCATAAATTAGATTGCCTTAATGCATTTCTGTCTTGCTTTTGATCGCGTCATTAAAAACCACCATTGTATAAATTATTCTGCCTTTTCACTTCTCCTCATATTCGGTGCATCCCTAGTATATACTACAGCATAACCTCAGAGAATTTTCTGATGCACATGTTTTCCAATACATTTGGACTAGAGCACACACAAAGGCACTTTCTTACATAGTGCTTGTCAAAGGCACAGTCATTTCAGGGCAAAAACTCAAGTCTTACAGACACCAAATTAAAATGATAAATCTGTAACACTTACCTTTTGCATATGTTCGTACAGATGTATGTTGACTGCATCTGAATCCATGTGCACGAAGTAGTAGGATAGAACTGCAAACAACAAAGAACAGTCTATTGTAAGTCAAGTCAGATTTATTTCTATAGCGTGGAGCAATGGAGCATTGTCTCAACGCAACATTACAATTTTAGATTATGTTCTAATATCTAAGACCAATCCCAAGCTAAGCAAGCCTAGAGCGACAGTGGAAAGGAAAAACTCCCTAAATGTTATAAGGAAGAAACCTTGAGAGAACCAAGACTCAAAAAGGGACCCAACCTCCTTGGGCGGCTTAGGTGATTAATGTAAGAACGAAACTATTTTATTTTATTTATCTAGTCAAATAAGTCTACTAAGGAACTAAGTAAATTGTACAATATCTCTTGTAATGAGGGCTTATTAGGTATGTGCCTGTGAAGTATCACTGAGGTTTTAGTCAACTAAAAGACTACAAATTCTATCCCCAACAAAGGCATTGTCATCCATGGTCAGGAGACCAAAAGAATGTTATTGTAATTAAAAGCTATTACAATCTGTCCAGCTTATTCAGTCTTATTAAGAAAGGGCATTTTTTTCCAAAATTAAAACAAGTTATTATAATCATTGAAGGAACAATTCATATATTTCTGCAAACTAATATCCTGTGATAAAACTTATTTGCTGAATTTAAACATACTTGCAAAAACTGACTTGAAAGAACTGACTTTTCTCTTATTTGTGTGAACTTTGTTCTTTTGTCCTCTCTTGTCATGCTGAAGAATTAAGACAATCTGACCACCAGTCCATGCCCCAGTGAAACAGGAAGTTAAGGTTCCTAAACACTCCCATCAACTTAAAGAACGTAAAATAGAACTGGAAAATGCATCAGGTACATTTTGTCTTTAAGGATTTCTAGGGATGGTAATATATTGCAAAACTGTTTCTTTATGAAGAACTTCTTTTTTCCTCAGACTAAATCTACTTCAATTAGGATTGCAGTTGTCCCTCAATGTGTCAGTGTGAGTTCAAACTAATTCACTGAAAAAGTACATGTTTATAAGCCCTTTACCCCATCTTTACTATGGGTCCCAAATATAATAACTGTGGAGGGAACTGTATGACAAAATCTGCCAGTATTTGTGTTAATCCACTGTAAGAAGTTTGTGAAAGTGTATCATGGCCCAAACAATGGAGATTTCTTAGGAAATCATACACATAGCTGTTGATGCTCAGAAGGAAATAAAATGACAGAGAACCATCTCTAAACAGTTTGCAATCCACCAATCCATAGTCAGCTTGTGTACAAAAGAAAGAAATTGAAGACATTTGTGACCCTCCCCATAGGAGGTCAACCAACAAAGATCAGAACCACAAGGTCAGAGAAGCTTCATGTACCAGCTGGGCTGCTACCTTGGTTTCCTGGATTACTCCAGAACATTACAAAGCCATGCATTAGGTCAACTGCTGTCGCTTAAGTGTCCCTGTCCATGTGTGCATGTCCCCCTGAGATGGACTGATGCTCTCTCCAGGGTTGAACTTGTTCCCTGTGCTGCTAATTAGGCCCCGGCCCCACCTCCCTCAACCCTGACTTGGAATAAGTGAATATGAAAGTCAATGATTTGCACACTGATCATTTTAACACATTAGCATATTCTGCAAAACTACTATTTTTTTTAAACAACCACACTTAAAGTTTGAATACTCCTAATGAATGTTTCCATATTTAGAAAAAGGCTCAATCCACATTTTAGTACATTTGTGAATATAGATTTAATAAATATTTTCTGGGTGGCTCAGGATTGCTAATACAATAGCCCATCACCGCAGGGACAGTTCCAGCGATGCCTTCTGGCCAGGTTGGAAGTCACATTCAGCCATGTTTAGCTGTGTCTGAGAGAGGTGGTCAGGGGAATCATCCCAAAGTCTGGACTAGTTCATTATTTAATTCATATTACAGCAAAGGAAATGCATGTTTTATTGACCTAGTGATGACGCAAAACTCAATAACAATTGTCAACTGTACGACGCTCAGTTTGTTTTGGATTGACTAATGCCATAGCCAGCATCATTATAAGCATCTGTGTGACCGACTGAAGAATAAGCTGTGCCCTTCCAAAACGTGGAGATAGACTGATCACAGTGTTTCATCGCAGAAACATTAGATACCCTCCATAACTGCACGGCTCGACTTGTCAGCTATTATTCGCACAGAAAATAATCCAACTAGAATGGTGCTACGACAGAGAGCGGTATGACCTGTAATTTGTACCTTCGCGCTGTCTTCGACAATTGGGAGAAACACACGTTCTGCAAGGAGGCTGCCATGTTAAGTCGTACGCGTGCATAAGGAGCTTGCCGTTGAGGGAAGACCACAAGACGTTATTGTGCAATGTAGTGGTCTTGAAGTTTGGATTATTTTCTTTTTAAACAGAAACTGTTGGTGTGATCTTCAAAATCGAGACAGCAAAGCTCATATACTCGGTATACTCTGCTTTAATTCAGAGTAAACAATTGAATTTAACTACAGGAAAGCGTAACTTACGAGTGAGTAAGTGATCGAACTACAAGTCCCATAATGCATTTTTACCAACTTGTCACGTGATAAAACGTTCAAACATTCTGGGGATATTTAATGACGTTATTCAATGTCCTTTTAAATGACTGTGTTGAAACTTGTAGTAAGTAGCCGTCACGACATCAGTGATAAAGTAAAGCACCTAAAAGGTTACCGAAACATATCGGCTCATTTTTTCGGAAGATTAGCCTATTTTTGGTATAACAAAATTATTTTTTTAACTAATCCAGAAACAAGCCGAATGAAATTAGAGCTGGATGTAATCGTTCCACAGTGTTGTTGTATGCCTTTTATTTTGATAGATGAAAGGACCTTGTCGTAGTTGGCCTTGACTTTGCCGTTACAAATTGTTGTTACAGGCATGATTGTTATAAATAAATAATAATAAAAATGATATTTAAAACCAAAACCCCACGTCTACTGACTAAAACACACCACTGCAGTTATCCACTGTGCTCCATATTATATAACGATTAGATTATTATTATTACTATTAATAAGAGTCGTCAAGTGGATTGCGACCCCTGGCGACCGAATGGAAGGTGCTTCTCTAGAATCTTCTGTTTGGCCTTCACGTTTGTTTTAGATTATACTGTATTTCTTTGTCATTTCCAGCTGAGTCTGTATTATCTGCTTCAGAGGGTTAGATTATAACCTATTAAATGTCGGGATATATTAGATGATAATGATGTTCTCCTGTTCTGAAGAATCCCGTTTTCTGTTGTCTTACACTGACAGAATATTGTTGCAGACCAGACCTTAATGTGTTGGCTCATATGTGAATATTTACATTAGAAAATACATATGGAAATGTAGTTATACATTATGTTGCGTATAGTTCTGCACTAGTTGTTATTAGAAAAAATTCACTGACTTGTTGTCTGCTTGTGTGAACATCGCCACAGTGGGTACATCTCCACTGAAAATTTGGAAAATTTAAATAACTGCGACTGTGGTAGCCGTGGATAAGGTACTGGACTATGAATCAGAGAGTCCAGGGTTCCAATCCCACCTCTGCCAAGCTGCCACAGTTGGGTCCTTGAGCAAGGTCCTTCACCCACAATTGCTTGGATTGTAAGACTGTACCAATTGTAAGTCGCTCTGGATAAGGGCGTCTGCTAAATGCTGTACATGTAAATCTAAATAAACACACCTCCTCCAGTTCAACAGGGGGATCCAGAAATGCACCACCTGACCTTTTGAAAGTGCCACCAAGGCAAACCAGCTTTTTCAAATATTATTTTTTATACATTTTTATAACAAGCTGTGGTTTAGTAAAAATGTCAAACTTCACATTATGGGAAAAATGTCTTATGCTTTCATTTTCACATGTGTCTTGGTTGTCTTGGTGGGGCCGTGGTGATGACATGTAGGTGAGGTCAGGTTTCTGGGCCACTATTGTGGTGAAGGTAATAGACCTTCAGCCTTTCACTGCTCTCTCATACCAAATTGGTCTGCGGTCACATGTCCACGTTTATTTTTCAGTCTGAAAGGTTTTGATGCGTCCATCAAATCTGACCTCAAAGCACCAACGAATAGAGCTTTGTACAATCCTTGTTTTGTCCTAGTTTCAATCCTGTTGTCTGGCTTTTCACTTAGCATTAGCACCAACCTTAGCAATACGAAGTATAGTATGGCCATAGGTCAGTTTTACTTTATTGTACTGCAGGTCTGGGTTAATAGTGTAGTATCCTATGTGTAAAATGATCAGATGACATGATCATTTTGACATTATGAGGCCTTTTTCAGGTCTTTTACCAGTATAGCTTAATGAGTAGGCATTGCAATATTTTATTAGAAATATCCCCACCCCACAATACCGTGTGTGTGTGACTAGGTATACTTGTAGGGACTGTACGTCCCCTGAAGTACTGAAACATTAGATATTTTTGACCTTGTGGGAACATTTTGCTGGTTCTCACACCTTGAATTGCTTGTTTACAAAAACTTTTAACTTCTATTTGAAAAATCTACAGATTTGCATTGGGTACTGAGATTAAAATTAGGGTTAAGTGTCGACGTAATAACCTTCAGTAATCATGTCAATGGAAAGTCCTCATAAACATACTTTTACCAAGGCTGTGTGTGTGTGAGAGAGTGAGTGTGTGAGAGAGTGAGTATGTGTGTGGTGGGGGTGAGTCTTAAATATTAAAGACTGAGTAAGCACGCAGCTTGTGTTTCTGAAGAGACTGATGTGCTTGAAGCATACAGAGGCAGCAGTGGTGTTCTAGTAGATCTAGGTGTGAATTCGGGGAAAGGTTTGTTTGAAGTATTATATGAGTTTGGAAAAGTACAACGCCACAGAGCAAAGGACATGATCAGGACCTATGAAGGAAACAAGGCTGGAAGTCTAAGAGTGGAATTTGGCCAGTTGCCTGTGCTGACATGGATGGCTCCATGAGAGGTTCTTCACTGGAACTGCAAACAGCTAATAACAATCATAATAACCTGAGGGGTATGTGAACGACATGCTACATCATTCATCTGCTCTTTCATTCTAGTGCATCAAAGCTTTTGAAGATCTGTTCCATTTAACATACTGATACATCATCCATTCCCAGATTGTAGCGAACAAATAGTTCTTCTAGGCACTACCACTTTGTTCTGAGGTTTATTATTCAGTGTTGTCTTTATCCAGTTTGCTCTAATGCATAGTCCACCAAAGTTAATGGAATAATATAATCAAGGATGAACTATTGGGATTGAGCTAGAAGAAAGACACAACTGCATTTATAATTTGTGTATTCACGTTAAACGAAGCGTCTCGGTATTAAACGAATACTGGCACATAGAGACATGTGACCTGTTTTTAATGAGTTATAATGAATCCATGCATAATACATAACAGAAAACACAATGAATCAGTAAGGGCAAAGCCTATTACAAATAAGCATGTGTTGGGAAATAGCTATTCAGTGCATCAGATCAGTGAAGGTAAACAGACACCCTGGATTCAGGTTACACCAGTAGAGTTGAAGCTGTGGGTATACTGTGACACTGCCGTCCCCACCTCATCGCACATAGCTTATACAATTGCATGGGTTTCTCTTACTTTGTTAGAGTATTGGTTATATATCTGGGGTTTATATGCGGTACATAAAAACAACAAGAAATTGCTTATTTATTTAATAAACTATTTTAAAGGAATATTCAACCACTGAACTGTACAGAAAAGACCGGAAGCTTATTTCATAGGCCAAATGTCGTAAGTGTTTAATTGCTAATACATTTAGCAATTTATAGAAAATATTAAAAAAGCAGATACAGAGAATACTGGGTACATTTACAAACATAATGGCTGTTATTGTTTAAGATGACTGATTACTTACATATCACTGCAAAACCCCATTTTCAGCAAGCATCACTACAGTGTTCTAATGACAATAAAAAATAATTGGTTATTTAGGCTAACCTAGCAATCAGAGTCTCAAAAAAGCCAATTATGATAAGTCGAAAAGGCTAAACATGGACAAGAACACATGCATTACACAAAAAGAGGAAGATATAAATGCAGAAAACTGGATTACAGTGAAAAGCACCATAAGAAAAATACCCTGCAATCCAGAGACACCTACAGATAGAACATTATGGGTTGATATTCTCCCTGAATATTATCAGAAACCGGCAGCTAGCATACCAGTATTTAAAACTTCAATTAAAACTACAATTGAAGGACTGATGGATTAATGAAACCTTTTTAATGTAAGAAGTCCTTAGTGACTATTAACTGCTACAGCTCAACTGACAGGGCTTTTTTTATTGTTACACAGAACAGTTTGATTTCTGCATACTCCTCTTTATTAATTGAACTTTGGGGTATAGGCCTGGCTTTTGTAAAGCTATATGTATAGAACAGTTGTATGACAAAATAAAATGTAAATAAAATTAAAAAAAACAATTTGTAAACATAAGACAGAATTTGACATTTGTTTCACTACTGACAGTAGGAACCCAATATACAATTAGTCAATATGCAATATAAAAGCACAACATCTTTTAAACTGTAATTTGTCTCCATACACCTTTTTCACACTGAGGTGGAACACAGATACAGTGGTGCTTGAAAGTTTGTGAACCCTATATTTCTGCATAAATATGACCTAAAACATCATCAGATTTTTACACAACTCCTAAAAGTAGATAAAGAGAACCCAGTTAAACAAATGAGACAAAAATATTATACTTGGTCATTTATTTATTGAGGAAAATTATCCAATATTACATATTAGTGGCAAAAGTATGTGAGCCTTTGCTTTCAGTATCTGGTGTGACCCCCCTGTGCAGCAATAACTGCAGCTAAACGTTTCCTGTAGCTGTTGATCAGTCCTGCACACCGGCTTGGAGGAATTTTAGCCCATTCCTCCATACAGAACAGCTTCAGCTCTGGGATGTTGGTGGGTTTCCTCACATTAGCTGCTCGCTTCAGCTCCTTCCACAACATTTCCATTGGATTAAGGGCAGGACTTTGACTTGGCCATTCCAAAACATGAACTTTATTCTTCTGTAACCATTCTTTGGTAGAACGACTTGTGTCTTGCTGCATGACCCACCTTCTCTTGAGATTCAGTTAATGGACTGATGTCCTGATATTTTCCTTTAGAATTCTCTGATATCATTCAGAATTCATTGTTCCATCAATGATGGCAAGCCGTCCTGCCCAGTTGCAGCAAAACAGGCCCAAACCATGATACTGCTTCTGGCTTGTCCACGTGATCTTTAGCAAACTGCAGACGAGCAGCAATGGGTTTTTTTGGAGAGCAGTAGCTCACCAACTATTACACGCTTGCTCTTGGAGTGATCTTTGTTGGTCGGACACTCCTGGGGAGGGTAGCAATGGTCTTGAATTTCCTCCATTTGTACACAATCTGTCTGACTGTGGATTGGTGGAGTCCAAACTCTTTAGAGATGGTTTTTTTAACCTTTTCCAGCCTCATGAACATCAACAACTCTTTTTATGAGGTCCTCAGAAATCTCCTTTGTTTGTGCCATGATACACTTTCACAAACGTGTTGTGAAGAGCAGACTTTGATAGATCCCTGTTCTTTAAATAAAACAGGGTGCCCACTCACACCTGATTGGCATCCCATTGATTGAAACACCTGACTCTAATTTCACCTTCAAATGAACTGCTAATCCTAGAGGTTCACATACTTTTGCCACTCACTAATATGTAATATTGGATCATTTTAAATAAATAAATGACCAAGTAAAATATTTTTGTGTCTTTTGTGTAACTGGGTTCTCTTTATCTACTTTTAGGACTTGTGTGAAAATCTGATGATGTTTTTGGTCATACAAAATTCATGCAGAAATATAGAAAAAAAAGAGTTCACAAACTTTCAAGTACCACTGCACTTTGGGCCTGTTTTGTCCAGCTGTGGTCTAGAGGTGAATTAATGGCATATTGAACTTCATAAAGTATCAATATGCTTTACTCTAAAGCTGCTTGTCGCTGGCAGTTGGCTAAACTCTTGCAACAACACCACAAATGCAAAATAAAAATAAAAAACACTGGGTGTCTTACACCTGCACCGCAATTTAAATACAGTGTTCCTGAAAGAAACACTGGAAAGGATGTACATATTTCTCCCTCTACAGTGCATAATATCATGAAATGATTACAGGCATCTACAGGAATTTCAGTGCATGTAGGACAAGGGCGTTACTTTACTTTGGCAAATCTACAGGCATTACAATATGGAGTTACATTCACAAATCCTACTTAAAACTGTATTGTGCAAAAAATAAGCCACATGTTAACCATGTCCAGAAGAGGCGTCGACTTCTCTGAGCTCGGAGGCATCTGGGATGGACCATCACACAGTGGAAACGTGTATTGTGGTCAGAACAATCAGAATTCCAGACCTTTTTTAGAAGAAATTAACACTGTGTGCTCCGGACCAAAGAAGAAAAGGATCATCCAGACTTTTGTCAGCAACAAGTCCAAAAGCCAAACTCTGTCATGGTATGGGGTTGTGTCAGTGTCCTTGGCAAAGGTCATTTACACTTCTGTGATTTAGCATTAATGCAGAAAAGTACACTGAGATTTTAGAGCAACAATAATTCCTTCAAGATGACATCTTTTTCTGGGACGTCCATGCATTTTTCAACAAGACAATGCAAAACCACATGCTGCACACATTAATAGACATTGCTGCAGGAGAAGAGGACACAGTTACTGGTACTGCCTGCAGTCCTGACCTGTCCCTGATAGAGATTGTGTGGAGAATTTTGAAACAAAGAATGTGACAATGACGACCCCCAACTTTCTTTTGGAATGTGTTGCAGGTTTGAAATGCAGAAATGGATGTATACCAACAAATGCAATGAAGTTGACCAGAAAAAAAACATGAAGTGCTGGAATGATACTGTCTGGAATTAAATATAGATTAAATTCATTGTAATTTAATTTGCATTTTCCACACTGTCCCAACTTTTCTGATTTGGTGGGTTTAGTATGTATAATAATAATGTATAGATAGAAGGTCTGATTAAATTTTCCACCTTGATTAAAATAGTCAATCACTTATTTCAAAATGAAGTCATTCCAGACTTACGTCTATATTTAGTCGACGCCCCTCATCCAGAGCAGCTTACAACTTCTACAGTCTTACAATAAGTAATAAGTAATTACTGGTTAAAAGCCTTCCTCAAGAAAACAACAGTGGCAGCTTAGCATAGTCCGTTACCTTACCCACCAAGCCATCCACCACAGTCCAACTTATGAATGAAACTTAGGAATTCTAGTTACCTACTGGCAGAAAAATAATCAAACTACCTTCAGAATGAGAATTTATATAAAATATGTCAAATCTGCTAACAATTGTTATTTCGTATTCTACTGGTTTCCTTAAGCAGGATGATGGGGGATGAGGCCCCGGTCCCTGTGTCTGAGGCTCCTGTTGAGGATGATGAGATAGCAGAGGCACAGCCATCTAGGGACAGTCGAAAACTGGACTGCATTATCTGTTACAGCGCCTACAACTTAGGAGAGAGGCTTCCACGGAGGCTCTACTGTGGCCATACATTCTGTCAGGCCTGCCTAAGGCGACTGGATATTGTCATCAATGAGCAGGTTGGATTTGAATTTCTTCCCCAAAGACAATCATATTAATATGCACTGATTGAGCAGTGATTCAGGTTCACAATAGCCTTCAGAGAAGATCTCTGCTATTTTGTATCATGTTTTCCTTTATTTTTATATCTACAATACTGTATTCGTAGTGCAAATAAGACTCCATAGATCCTAAAAGATTAGTTCATAGCCGGAATTGAATGCTCCAGAACACAGGTTGCAGTTAGCTTAGCAGCTATGCTAACTCCCGGAGTTCATCAATAGAGTAAGTAAGCAAAATGCTTTTACTTTTCACTTTTAGTCCATTCATTCATTGTCTGAACAACTTACCTGAACAGGGTCGCGGGAAAGCCGGCACCCAACCGGCAACACAGGGCACGAGGCAGGAACAACCTTAGACAGGATGCCAATCCACACATTCACGCACTAAGGAGCACTTTGGAAACATTAATTAACCTAACACACGTCTTTGGAATGTGGGAGGAAACCTGGGAACCAGGAGAAAACCCAGGCAGACACGGGGAGAACATGCAAACTCCACATAGGCGGAGCCCAGGGTAGGGATCGAACCAGGGATCTCGGAGCGGTGAGGCGACAGTGCTAATCACTGCACCACCAATTTAAAAACAGTGTTCCTGAAAGAAAGACTGGAAAGGACTTACATATTTCACCCTCTACAGTGCATAATCTGGATCATCCAGACTGCTATCAGAAACAAGTCCAAAATCCAGGCTCTGTCATGGTATGGGGTTGTGTCAGTGCCCTTGGCATTTACACTTCTGTGATGGAGCATTAATACAGAAAAGTACACTGAGATTTTAGAGCAACATTAATTCCTTCAAGACAACATCTTCAATCCATTGCTCACTAAATTTCATGAGATTTTTCAACACTTTATTATTAAATAATCTTGGAGTTAATGATTTTGGCCAACTGTAGGTTAATGTAAGTGTTTTACATATTAACTTACTTATCATTACGTCTCCACTATTGTAAGTATATCGACACCGCAGAGCACATGTAAGTCTTTTTAGCTTTACTCACCTTTAATTGTGTATGTATGAATGTATGTATGTATGTATGTGTGTGTGTGTGTGTGTGTGTGTGTGTGTGTGTGTGTACACACATATATAAATAAATATGACCTAAAACATCATCAGATTTTCACATAAGTCCTAAAAGTAGATAAAGAGAACCCAGTTAAACAAAGAACACAGAAATATTATAATTGGTCATTTATTTATTGAGAACAATTATCTAATATTACATATTAGTGAGTGGCAAAAGTATGTGACCCTCTAGGAATAGCAGTTAATTTGAAGGTGAAATTAGAGTAAGGTGTTTCAATCAATGGGATGCCAATCAGGTGCGAGTGGGCACCCTGTTTTATTTAAAGAACAGGGATCTATCAAAGTCTGCTCTTCATAACATGTTTGTGGAAGTGTATCATGGCACGAACAAAGGAGATTTCTGAGGATCTCAGAAAAAGAGATGTTGATGCTCATCAGGCTGGAAAAGGTTACAAAACCATCTCTAAAGAGTTTGGACTCCACCAATCCACAGTCAGACAGATTGTGTACAAATGGAAGAAATACAAGACCATTGTTACCCTCCCCAGGGGTTTCCGACCAACAAAAAATATCACTCCAAGAGCAAGGTGTGTAATAGTTGGTGAGGTCACAAAGGAGCCCAGGGTAACTTCTAAGCAACTGAAGGCCTCCTCACATTGGCTACTGTTTTAGTGTTTATGAGTCGCCATCAGACGAACACTGAACAACAATGGTGTGCATGCAGGGTTGCAAGGAGAAAGCCACTGCTCTCCAAAAAGACCATTGCCTGCTGGACCTGCGGTTTGCTAAAGATCACGTGGACGAGCCAGAAGGCTATTGGAAGAATGTTTTGTGGACGGATGAGACCAAAATAGAACTTTTTGGTTTAAAAGAAAAATGTAATGTTTGGAGAAAGGAAAACACTGCATTCCAGCATAAGAACCTTATCCCATCTGTGAAACATGGTGGTGGTAGTATCATGGTTTGGGCCTGTTTTGCTGCATCTGGGCCAGGACGGCTTGCCATCATTGATGATACAAAGAGTTTTGAATTATATCAGAGAATTCTAAGGTCCAAGTCCAAGTGGCCAAGTCAAAGTCCTGACCTTAATCCAATGGAAATGTTGTGGAAGGAGCTGAAGCGAGCAGCTAATGTGAGGAAACCCACCAACATCCCAGAGTTGAAGCTGTTCTGTACGGAGGAATGGGCTAAAATTCCTCCAAGCCGGTGTGCAGGACTGATCGACAGCTACAGGAAACGTTTAGCTGCAGTTATTGCTGCACAGGGGGGTCACACCAGATACTGAAAGCAAAGGGTCACATACTTTTGCCACTCACTGATATGTAATATTGAAGTATAATATTTTTGTCTCATTTGTTTAACTGGATTCTCTTTATCTACTTTTAGGACTTGTGTGAAAATCTGATGATGTTTTAGATCATATTTATGCAGAAATATAGAAAGTTTTAAGTGTTCAGAAACTTTCAAGCACCATTGTATGTATGTATATATATATATATATACACATACATATACACAACTTCTGTTGTCAAAATAACTCACGTGTGTGTGTGTGAGTATATATATATATACACACACATATATACACACATATACATATAACAAACAGTATTTATTAATGCATATGTGAGTTATTTGGACAACAGAAGTTGACTTAACTTTGAAGTTCAAATGAAAAATGTAACTATTTGAACACACGTGTACTATTATTCAAATCCCTTCTTTAATACTTTGTGGAGCATCCCTTAGCTTTTATAACTTCCAACAAAGGTTTTTGGTAAGTACCAACAAGCTTCTTACACCTCTCAATTGGAATCTTGGTCCAGTGTTAAACAACCCAAAATATATTTCAGATTTTTCGAAGTAGGCACCTTTTGCTCTGATTAGTTTTGCACACTCTTGGCATTCTCTTAATCAGCTTCATGAGGTAATCACCTGCAATGGTTTTCCAACAGTCTTGAAGGCGTTCCCAGAGGTGCTGAGCACTTGTTGTTTGCCTTCACCCTGCAGTCCCACTTATCCCAAACCATCTCAACAGGGTTTAGATCAGTTGATTGTGGAGACCAGATCATCTGATGGAACACTCCATCACCCTCCTTCTTGGTCAAACAGCCCTTACAAAGCCTGGAGGTGAGTTTAGGGTCATTGTCCTGTTGAAAAAGAAATGATGGTCCCACTAAGCACAAACCAGATGGGATGGCATGTCGCTGCAGAATGCTGTGGTAGCCATGCTGCTTAAGCGTGATTTGAATAAATCGACAACAGTGTCACCAGCAAAGCACCCCCATACCATCACACTTCCTCCTCTATACTTCACGGTGGGAACTACACATGTAGGAACCATTGGCTCAGCTTTTCTGCATCTTACAAAGACATGGTGTTTGGAATTAAAAATCTCAAATTTGGACTTATCAGACCAAAGGACAGATTTCCGCTGGTCTATTGTCCATTCCTAGTGTTCCTTGGCCCAAGCTGTTCTCTTCCTCTTGTTGTTCTTCCTTAGAAGTGGTTTCTTTGCAGCAATTTGACCATAAAGTCCAGATTCACAGTCTTCTCTGAACAGTTGATGTTGAGATGTGTGTGCTGCTTGAACTCTGTGAAGCATTTAGGTGAGCTCTTATCTGGGTGATGTTAACTTGTGGTTTCTGAGGCTGGTAACTCTGAACTGATCCTCTGCAACAGAGGTAACATTTGGTCTTCCTTTCCTGGGGCGGTCCTGATGAGAGCCAGTTTCATCATCTTTGATGGTCTTTGCAAATGCACTTGAAGATACTTTCAAAGTTCTTGAACTTTTTTAAAGTAATGATGGACTGTCATTTTTCTTTACTTAGTTGAGTAGTTATTGCCATAATATGGATTAGAACATTACGCAGATAGGGCTTTTTCTGTATACCAACTCCACCTCTTCACAATACAACTGATGATCTCAAACACATTAAGAGAGCAAGACATTCAAATCAACTCTTGACAAGGCACAGCTGTTAACTGAAAGCCATTCCATCTACCTCATAAAGCTGACTGAGAAAATGCCAAGATGTACAAAGCTGTCAACTAAGCAAGAGGTGCCTACTTTGAAGACTAAAATATAAAACATATTCTGGTTTGTTTAACCCTTTTTTGTTTAGCAAATAACTCCATATGTATTTCATAGTTTGAATGACTTTAGTATTAATCTGCAATGCAAAAAAATAATTAAATAATAAAAAGCCACTGAATTTGAAGGTGTCCAAACTTTTGACTGGTATTGTATGTACATATGTGTGTGTATATACATACAGTGGGGCAAAAAAGTATTTAGTCAGCCACTGATTGTGCAAGTTCTCCTACTTAGAAAGATGAGAGAGGTCTGTAATTTTCATCACAGCTACACTTCAACTATGAGAGACAAAATGAGAAAAAAAATCCAGGAAATGACATTGTAGGATTTTTAAAGAATTTAATTGTAAATCATGGTGGAAAATAAGTATTTGGTCACCCACAAACAAGCAAGATTTCTGGCTCTCACAGACCTGTAACTTCTTTAAGAAGCTCTTCTGTTATCCACTCGTTACCTGTATTAATGGCTCCTGTTTGACCTCGTTATCTGTATAAAAGACACCTGTCCACAGCCTCAAACAGTCAGACTCCAAACCCAACCATGGCCAAGACCAAAGAGCTGTTGAAGAACACCAGGAAGACAATTGTAGACCTGCAGCAGGCTGGGAAGAGTGAATCTACAATAGGCAAGCAGGTTGGTGTGAATAAATCAACTGTGGGAGCAATTGTAAGAAAATTGTAAAGACTACAAGACCATCGATAATCTCCCTCGATCCCACCTCTGCCAAGCTTGCCACTGTTTAGGGTCCTGGAGCAAGACCCTTGACCGACAATTGCTTGGACCTGTAAAGATGTATCAATTGTAAGTCGCTCTTGGATAAGGGCATCTGCCTAAATGCTGTAAATGTAAATGTTAAAATCTGGGGCCCCACGCAAGATCTCATCCCATGGGGTCAAAATGATCATGAGAACGGTGGCAAAAATCCCAGAACTACAGGGAGGGACCTGAATGAATGACCTGCAGAGAGGCTGGGACCAAAGTAACAAAGGCTACCATCAGTAATACCTACCTACGTACGCCAGAGGACTCAGATCCTGCATTGTCAGGCGTGGCCCCCCCTGCTTAAGCCCATACATTCCCAGGCCCGTCTGAGGTTTTGCCAGAAGAGCATATGGATGAGGATCCAGAAGAGGATTGGGGAATAATCATGTGGTCAGATGACAACAAAATAGCATCATTTTGGTCAAAAAATTAAATTCACTCACCATGTTTGGAGCCAGAAGAATTCTTAGTTGTTGCCATACCTCCGTGAAGCCATGGGGCTGTATTTCTGCAGGAGTGGACAGGACCGACTGATCCCGTGGGTAATGGAGAGATGAATGGGGCCATGTAATGGTGAGATTTTAAAAAATCCACGACACCCTCCTTCAATCAGTGAGAGCATTGAAGATTGGAACGTGGCTGGGGCTTCCAGCATGACAAATATCCCAAACCACCACACACTCGGTGCAACGAATGAGTGGCCTCCGTAAAAAGCATTTTCGGGTCCTGGCGGTGGCCCTAGCCATTCTACAGACCTCACCCCCATAGAAAATGTGGGGAGGAGTTGAAAGTCCATGTTGCCCCAAAACATCACTGCTCTAGAGGATCTGCCTGGAGGGAATTGGGCCAAAATACAGCTACAGTTGGTGGTGCCAACCTGGTGAAGACTTACAAAAACGTCTGACCTCTGTCATTGCCAACAAAAGGTTTATGTTACAAAGTTATTGAGTTGAAACTTTTGTTATTGACCAAATCTTATTTTCTCCCTCCCACATAAATTTTAATTAAATTCTTTTAAAAAATCCTACATGTGATTTCCTGGATTTTTTTTCTCATTTTGTCTCTCATAGTTGAAGTGTAGCTATGATGAAAATTACAGACCTCTCATCTTTCTATGTAGGAGAACTTGCACAATCAGTGGCTGGCTAAATACTTTTTTGCCCCACTGTATGTATATCAGCCAATGACATGGCAGAAATTTGATGAATTTAGGCATGCAGATGTGGTCAAGACAACCTGCATCAGAATGGCTAAGAAATATGATTTAAGGCACTCTGAATGTGGCATCATTGCTAGATGGGCT
Organism: Ancistrus triradiatus; assembly: GCA_025084515.1. Classification (NCBI taxonomy): domain Eukaryota; kingdom Metazoa; phylum Chordata; class Actinopteri; order Siluriformes; family Loricariidae; genus Ancistrus; species Ancistrus triradiatus. Next base: position 114,288 of record JAJAGP010002064.1, read on the forward strand.
GGCCTGAGTATTTCAGACGCTGCTGATCTACTAGGGTTTTCACACATGACCATCTCCAGGGTTTAGAGTGAATGATCCGAATATATGGGTGTATATATGACTGAAACTTACTTAATAGCATGTAACACCTCCACGTATATAGTACCACAGATTTTCTTTGGGGATTTTGCGGGCCAATCCAGATGTGTGACAGGTTCCTGAATGTTTCTCATGCCAATCAGTAACATTTGCAGCCCTGTGAACACGAGAACTGCCATCTTGGAATACAGGCATAGGAATGTTATGTTCCTCGCTAAGATAATGAGCAAAAGGCAACACCTGGTTGTCCAGCAGCTCAATGTAGGAGTGTGGTTCAGATTTACTGACACCTCAACCAAAGGATCCATTTGTGCACAATTAAAACATCCCCAGAACATCACAGAACCTCCTCCAGTTTGAACCACAACTTACATGCAGTCCTCATTGAAGGCTTCCTGAGGTCTAGCATCATGCACATACAGGCAGAAACCAGATTCATCATGAACAGTCCAAGCAACTTTGTGAGCAGAAATGAGCCTCTTGCATGCCACTCTGCTCCATATGTTCATGGTATGCAGTTTCGCGTGGAGTGTTCTTTCAGAAATTGCTTGTGACGGACCTGCGTTGATGTCTAGAAGTAATTCTTGGCTGGAAGCGAAGCGATTTTTATTCACAAGCTGTGAAACACGCCGACGGTCTGCCTGTCAGTTTCATCTTTCAGGCACAATTCTGGCGAGACTTTTCTGTACACTGGGATTTTCGCCACTGCTGGTAGACCGTATGACCGTACACACTTTAATACATGTGCAAATTTAGCAACTTCCTTCACACTATGGCCTTTGGCATGCCCAAATGCAATTACTCATTTTAGCCAATCATTAACATCTGCTTTGTACATCACTGTGGATACAGGCATCTTCTAAATGCTGTAAAGATAATTGTAAGCCATGCGATGTATACACACTTTTCTGTTCACACTGAATATACAAAAGAACTAAAAGAAGCCATTTCTGCATTATCTATTGAATATCTACTCAATTTTTAGTGTACACCATAAAAATTATGATTAAGCACAATTAACATGAGAAACTACTGAGACTTGCTTTTGGAGAGTACTCACTTAAGAGGCTAATCTATCTTGTTCTTTCCACTCCAGCTGTGGATTCCTTGTCCACAGTGTCGTCAGAATACCCCTTTGCCTCGTGGAGGAGCCACTGGTCTGGACCTGGATCTGTCTGCATTTCTGGGTGTAAAAGCTGAGGTGGAGAACCTGAGATGCAACCCTCAAAAAGCCCCACTGGAGACCAAGTCCTCATTTATCAAGCAGCCAGTCACGGATCAGCCTCCTTCTGCCTGGCCCAACGTGGCACTGGCAGAGCCTCGTTTCCACCGGAGCCCCTGCTGTAGGCAGTGTGTGCTCTGCTGCTGGTGGTGTTAAAGTCACTATGTACAGTTAAGTCTCATGTATTTCTGGATCATTTAAACACCAGTAAACAGCAAGCAGTATTTCTTGTACGTTTATAGAATCTGTTCAACCCCAAGTTTGTGTTTATGCTCTCAAAATGCAGCAGCTTTCCCCATTTCAAATTACGTACTAGAGGCCAAGCAAAGGCTATGAATGACAAGTGCTGAAGTAAAATGTCACTAGATTTTAATGTTCAAATCAAACGTTTGCACTTTAGTTGTGTAACTTTCTGAATTGTTTCAGACACTTTCTTGTTTCTGAATGCGAGAGACAAAAAGGATCAAAGATTTAGATACAAAAAAAAATAAAAATAGTGTAAACACCTCTGTGGAACACTAATAAAGGAATACACAAGCTATTTTTGATTTTGTTGACCTTGAGTCATATGTTGAAGTAAAAACAAGCTCACTGATTCATCCACAACCTACAAACACACAAGTCTAAGCTTCCTTAATCAGACATCCAGAGCTTAAACGTGCGGTCATAGGAGCAGGTCGCAATGAGTTGTCCATCAGGAGACATGTCCAGTCCCATCACTTTGCCCTCGTGTCCTGCAAGAGTCTTCAGGGGAGACCATCCTGGGTGAGTCCACACTTTAGCCATATTGTCATAAGCCCCGGTCAGCAAGAAATGGCCGTCCGTAGCTGGTGGACAAAAAGATAAATACAAATAAAAATAATCAAAAACAGGCTTTATATGTTCCAATTGTTATTTCCAAAACTGCAATTCGGGGAAAGTTGTTGTTCAGTTATTACTCTTCTATTTTTAATCATATGGTAGATAATGATAAAGAAATGGCTTAAATTGGTTATTGTGGAATAAAACAGACTCAGCTCCTAAGCCGGCCAAGGAAGGGGTTTTTCCTTGCCACTGCCACCCTAGGCTTGCTCAATGTGGGATTGGTCTTAGACAACAGAAGGGTTAGTTACGTGTCTGTTTTAACCTCATGCTCTGCACTTAAGCCATTCTCATGACAGGAACGTCTCATATCCTAAAATATTTTCTCATATGGTTTATTTAATGTCGCCATCAGCAACAATGGCCTTTTTAAAGACGGACAAGATTATATCGTTACACAAGGTTACTTTGAAGGTAGTCATACATACAGTGGTGCTTGAAAGTTTGTGAACCCTTTAGAATGTTCTATAGTTCTGCATACATATGACCCAAAACATCATCAGATTTTCACACAAGTCCTAAAAGTAGATAAAGAGAACCCAGTTATACAAATGAGACAAAAATATTACACTTGGTCATTTATTTATTGAGGAAAATGATCCAGTATTACATATTAGTGAGTGGCAAAAGTATGTGACCCTTTGCTTTCAGTATCTGGTGTGACCCCCCTGTGCAGCAATAATTGCAGCTAAACGTTTTCCTGTAGCTGTTGATCAGTCCTGCACACCGGCTTGGAGGAATTTGGAGAGTTTTAGCCCATTCCTCCGTACACGAACAGCTTCAGCTCTGGGATGGTGGTGGGGTTTCCTCACAAATTAGCTGCTCGCTTCATCAGGTCCTTCCACAACATTTCCATTGGATTAAGGTCAGGACTTTGTCTTGGCCATTCCAAAACATGAACTTTTATTCTTCTGTAACCATTCTTCTTTGGTAGAACGGCTTGTGTGCTAGGGTCACTGTCTTGCTGCATGACCCACCTTCTCTTGAGATTCAAGTTCATGGACAGATGTCCTGACATTTTCCTTTAGAATTCTCTGATATCATTCAGAATTCATTGTTTCCATCAATGATGGCAAGCCGTCCCTGCCCAGATGCAGCAAAACAGGCCCAGAACCATGATACTACTACCACCACCACCATGTTTCACACAGATGGGATAAGGTTCTTATGCTGGAATGCAGTGTTTTCCTTTCTCCAAACATAACGCTTTTCTTTTAAACCAAAATGTTCTATTTTGGTCTCATCCGTCCACAAAACATTCTTCCAATAGCCTTCTGGCTCGTCCACGTGATCTTTAGCAAACTGCAGACGAGCAGCAATGTTCTTTTTGGAGAGCAGTGGCTTTCTCCTTGCATGACAATGACCCAAAACATCAGCCAAGGCAACAAAGGAGTGGCTCAAGAGGATTCACATTGAGGTCATGGAGTGGCCTAGCCAGTCCCTGGACCTTAATCCCATAGAAAACCTGTGGAGGGTGCTGAAGCTTCAAGTTGCCAAGCGACAGCCTCAAAACCTTAATGCTTTAGAGATGATCTACAAAGAGGAGTGGAACAAAAATTCCTCCTGATATGTGACCAATGTGACCTCCTGATATTTATTGTTACACTCATGCTCTTACAGCAGAAACATTCACTAGACAATAACCTGAGGGGAGAATGCACCAAATGCACAGACAAACAGGTGGGAAAAATGCTTGCAAGAACATTCTCCACTCAGGTTACTTCCCTGTAAATGTTTCTTTCTGTAGACACAGACAAAACAGAAGGACTGCTGACGTCACTAAAAGTAAGAAGGGTTTAGAAAACAACAGAACAGGACAGGAATTTTCTCAGAAGAGAGGCACATTTGGATAAGGAGGTTTGGCTGTACTTGGTTATCGTGTAGTTATATTACAATATCCTGCTGGATAAGCTCCAGCTCCCAACCGCACCCCTCCACTGCCCTTGCAAACAATTAACTGGATTAAGCGGATCAGAACAGCTGTAATAACAGTTATAATAGAAAACAAACACTCACGCTGGAACTTGACTGCAGAGAGGAGGTTTTCATGAGCAGGGATGGTGTATATACACCTTCTCCTCCGCAGATCCCACACTTTACAGGTGTTGTCCCCACTTCCTGTAGCCACGTGATAACTACAGCACAAAGACCTGACATCATTCACTCTGAAAGTATTTATAATGGGCATATCTGTAAATAGCCAAAATCTCTCTTCTATATGTCCATAGTTTTATTTTACCCGTTTGGAGAAAAGTTGATTCCGTAGACCTCTTTAAGATGGCCTTCCAGGAACATGACACAACGACCAGTCCTCAGATCCCAGATGCGACCAAATGAGTCCAGGCCTCTGAGCAAAGAGGGGATCGAGAAAAAGCATGCTTACAGGAGCTACATCTGGTTTGGATGAATATCAAAAGACCTGTCTTCTTACAGCAATAAAGTGTATAGGTCTTTATATGGAGTACACTTCTATCACATTTACGAAATGGAAGAAGGAAAGAGAGAAACTTACTAATAGAAAAAAGTTAATGGAAATAATGACAGCTGAAGGAAAAATAAATGAAGGATAAAAGAAAGGGAGAAAAAGAAAAAATGATGTCTGGAAGAGAAAGAACAGAATAAAGCAAGCGCAACTGGACAATGTCTGACAAGAAAGAAGAGAAAAGAAGATAATAAAGAAGTACAATAAAGAAGTAAAGATGGGAAGAGAGGCAGCGAGAAAGTAAAAACAAGCCAAAGTAAGACAGACGCACAAAAAAAACAGAAGAAATTTATTTCTGTTCACTAATAATGCAGTTCACATGCTTGAATCAGATTCTGAGGGACCTGCTTCAAAACAGCCTTTTCTAACCTTTCTCTACATCTTGATTACATCATGTGCACCCAGTTGTAAAGCAGAATGAAGTAACAAAAAACAAACATATATAAAAACATGCTCCCGATTAGGACACTGCAGAGAAACGGCTTTCAAAGTTTTAGCAGACGCCCTTATCCAGAGCGACGTACACCTGCTAGTCTTACAATCCAAGCAACTGTGGGTTAAGGGCCTTGCTCAAGGACCCAACAGTGGCAGCTTGGCAGGGGTGGGATTTGAACCCTGGACCTTCTGGTCTATAGTCCAGTACCTTACCCACTAGGCCACCACAGTCAAACTTTCCATACCCAGCTGAGGTGTGGTGACAAACCCAGCTAATCCTGACTAACAATTCCTTAATATACTTCTAGAGATGCATGACATTTCAAATGTACAGTTCCTGTGGATCAGTAGTGAGAGAACGCTGCTGGGTTCTGTCTGGTGTAGAGGACAGGTCCTGTGATGGACTGGTGTCTCATTCAGGCAGCACTTTCACCTTTACCCAAAGAATTATGGGATAGGCTCTGGCCCCTCCACAACCTTAACCAGCATAAGTGTGGTCAAAACAATACATTTCACCTTCACTCCCTCTAGTGGACAAGGGTATATAACTGTGTTTACTGCAGTGCTACCGCCACTTAGTTTTACAGCTTATAAAATATACTTTTATTTGAGGTTTGGGGGTGAAACGGAACATACAAATACCATGGTACCTCGGCTCTCGACTTGAACTCGTCTAATTCGGTTCTCTGCGCACTTGCTTAGCTTGTATGAGCCAAGCCATGCGACTCGTTTCAGCCGAAAGGCGATTCACAGTTAGCTTAGCGGCTATGCTATCACCCCTAGTTCACCAATAGACTGAATGCTGTGCTTTAACTTTCAATCCATTACTCACTACATTATTATTTTTCAACAATAAGCTTTGTGTTAACTGTAGGTTAATGTAAGTGTTTCAAACACGGACTCCACTACGATACAGTCTAGACTATATTAGTCTCCTGAGTTCATGATACATTTAACTTATGACAGATTTGTTGGAACATTTCCCCCATCATAAATCAGGGAGCTCCTGTACAATACAACTCCAATAATGCATGTACGTCCTCATACAGTCTGGATTTTCTGGGGTCTGGAACGGATTCATTCAATTTATATAATTCCTTAGAAGAAAAATTTGCTCGGTACTCAATGTTTTCTGTGCTGGACAACTCTTCTGGAATGAATTAAGAGAACCCGAGGTACCACTGTATAACTCTTGAGCATAATTGCATCACAAATTACCTTCATTGTCTGCATTACAGCATGTAACACTAACAAAAATAACATGGATAATGATAACACACACGCCATGCAAGCGCAGTATGAGCTCTAACTTCTTATTAGCAGCTCACACTGAAGGTCTTACCCAGTTCCTGCTAAGGAGCCATCAGGATGGAAATGCAGGTCATGAACACCTTTACTGTGGCCTTCTTGGTGAAGGATCTCCTCCTGAACTTCAAGATCCCAGAGACGCCACGAATTATCGTAGCTAGGTTCAAGGGCAGGAGAAGCAATCTCAGTAACATCCATCAGCTTTGGTGACTAGTGCTCTATAAATCTAACGCCACACTCTACATCATTTCCTCACCATGTTGTACCCAGAAAACGTCCAGACGGGTGCCATGCTACCCGAGCCACCCTCATGGAGTGTCCCTCAATGTCTGCGACAGGCTCATCACTGCGGTGAAGAGAACCAGAAGAGTTAGCAGAACTGTATTCAGTCAGGAATGCACTCACTAGGCTCCAGCACATGTCCAAACGTTGTACACCTCTCTAAGCTCCACAGCTTAACAGATCCATCTGCAGCACACGACGCCAAGCTGACATCTGACTCGGCCAGACCAATGGTGGCTTGAGGATGGAAGCTTACTGCTCCGACATTGGTATTGTGACCTAGAAGTGAAAACATAAAACTTGCCTTTATATACACAGTTTGTTCTAAAAAGAAAATGAGCCTTCTGGCCTGACTAGAGTAATCAGCTGGAAGTGGAGTGATGAACAGCACTTGCCTCGTAGCGTCCGAACAAGGCTACAGTCCGGAACATTCCAGATTTTGCACAGACCACTCCTAACCAACACAGAGACCTCATAAGCATATCTAATCAAAACTGCACTGGACACACAGTCAGCTATTTAGAATCTTTAGCAGTATGTAGTATGAAATCTAATTAACACAAATCTAAAAAAACAAAACAACTCACCACGAAGCAGTGACTAACAGTTTAGAGTTAGGGCTGAACTGGCAGTAAGATATTGGACGATCATCTCCAATTTGACTGCAGAAGTTATTTAGGTTCTGAAAAGAAAGCGTATAAATAACAAGCAGTTCCCTGGTGCTCACCGCTGGGAGGCGCTGTTTTCGTTAGCACAGCAATATGCTCTTACCCTGAGAGTCTTGTGGAGCTCTTGTTGCCGTACTGTGCGTGTCGATTCTGGAATTGCTTTCAGAGCGTTTGCCGAATCCAACCTCTGCACAGCCCTGAAGAGACACAAAACTCCTAAACTACCTACAACTACGTTCGCAAAACTGATGGCCTGAAACAAACAATTTAACCATCTTAAAACTTATTCCGTAACTAAAAGCCCTAGTTACACTTTCGCTTGAGAGAGCCGTGCACAACTCCGCACCCGGCGCAAACACTGCGGGTGATTCCGAGTACCGCTTCCGTTGCTGTACTACACACAGCGTTACAACATAGTTACACAATTCAGAGCCACCGCGGAACCACCGCGATCGCGTTACTTCGGCCTCGCGCACCCTTGCGTCTGTTCTGACGCTCGATTCGAAATGACATACTACACACTACCCGTGTACTACGTCTGCCTAAAAGCAGTATGTAGTATGTAATCAAAATCAAAATCTGTATTGCCCCAAGATACCCGGACAGATTTTCAAGTATGTAGAGGAAGCTATATTCATTGAATACTGCATCCCATCATGCACTGCGGCCTTTCCCAGCTCAGCTTGCTACACCTAGAATTGGTTATTGCTACGGAAAAGAATGCTGCCGACTCCGAATATAAACATGTATACACTGGTTAGATCGGGGTGTGTCCTCATCAGAATGAGGCTACTAAAGTGAAATAAAATAAAAGTTTGAGGTAAATTTGCGGTAAATGGTCACATGACAGCGGGTAGTGTAGTAAACCGTTACCTCATACAACAGAACTTGTTACTGTACTTCATACTTACATACAGGGGGCAGTATGCATTACACATTAGTGTAGTATGCTGTGTAGTAGCGCGCCTTTTCGAATACAGTCTAGCTTATGTCCTCACATGAACAGTCCCTACACTATTCACCATCTATTGTCTCTGCATTTACATTTAGCATATGCCCTTATCCAGAGCGATTTCCAACTGATACGGTTGCTTGGATATCTTACAATCCAAGCAACTGTGGCAAATGCTCAAGCTTGGCAGAGGTGGGATTTGATCTGGTCCAGAGTTCAGTACCTTAACCGCTAGACTACCACAGTCTCTACACTTACACAGCAGAGTGAAGGAAATAACCAGAGATAATTACTTTACTAATAACTAATTCTATTTACCAAACTATTAGTGTTATTAGTGATTTTGACACTTGATTTTACTTCTATTTAACTGTCACAGCTGACACCTCCATTTCAAGTGTTGCTTTTTCCAACCCAGGACTTCTCATGCTCTCACACACACACTGACCCGACCCAGACCTGCTGCTGACTGGAATTACCAGCATACTGAGATCTCTCACCTGTCCTTCATTTCCTTATTCACATCCTCTGCTACTTAAGCCCCTTGATGAAGAGGCTGAAGCCAACAGCTTTTATTGTTGCATGATGAATACAAGCCTATGCTGTCTGGATCACCCTGACATTTAATAAGAGAGCCAGACTGGCATATGACCAGCGGTGGACAGTAACAAATAAATGTAATTCATTACTATATTTAAAATTTTCTTATCAAAATGTGATGAGAACTGAAGTTTCGAGGTGGTCGAGAACCGAGGTACCACTGTATGTCCATTTTGGGTGACATTTACTTTAATCTCCACTACATTTCAAAGTTAAATATCTTACTTTTTCTTACTTTTATCTTACTCCACTACATTATGTGAAATCTGTCGTTCCTTTCGGCGTACGTATGCATAAAAACATCACGTATAAAAACAAAAGAAACGTGTACTGTGGTGGCCTAGCAGTTAAGACCAGAAGGTCTAGGGTTCAAATCCCACCTCTGCCAAGCTGCCACTGTTGGGTCCTTGAGCAAGACCCTTAACCCACAATTGCTTGGATTGTAAGACTGTAAAATAAATTGTAAGTCACTCTGGATAAGGGCGTCTGCTAAATGCTGTAAATGTGTAGCAAGCCCACCAATCAGACTATAGTGTGCACTTTGTTTTGAACTTGTTTTGACCTTCTGGACTTATTAATGACATACTATTAAATGACTGGTGCACCAAGAGGGATATTAGAGTCTTTCCACCTAAAATTAGTTGATTAACATTTATATTTGATGGCAAATACTTTTGTACTTTGACTGAAGTGGAGCACCAAAGGGAGGATTTCCACTTTTACTGGAGCAATACTTTTTACACTGCGTATCTCCATTTTAACTCAAGTACATGGTTTGTGTACATCATCCACCACTGCATATGACAAGATTTTGCCTACATTCAGGTGCATTCAGTGAATGTTATCACTACACGCATCACATTTCAATATTCTAGAAATGTGTTAAATCATACAACTTAAGGCAACTTGGCAATGACACTCCACTGAAACACAGATCTGTGATTCAGTTTCTCAACTGAAGCAGCCATTACCTCATTTTTGAGCTGTGCTTACCTGGGTAGTGAATATTTGGCCAACCAAATACGTGCCTCCTTCAGAGATTCGGGACCCTCATGGTACCACGTCTGGTGAGACTAAATGGGAAACAAAAACGTAAGGAGAACTGGAAACAATACGTTTGCTTTTGCTGCAACAGCTCATGGTCTTATTCCTCAGTATGCACACAGAAAACTGCAGACATACGTCCTCTTGGGAACGTTTTCCTTTGTCTTCATCCTTTGATTTCCTGAGAGCATCCGGGCCTACTACTGATAAGATATTTCTCAACCTGTAAAGAAATGGTGAAACTCGTTAACACAACACCATGATGTTCATTAAAATTGTAAAAAGAAGCAGGTCTGCAGCATGCTCTCACCTCTCTCTTCTCTCAGCAGGACCCTCACCAAAGAGTGTGATTGGCTCTCCAAGAGCACGCAAGCAGGCTTTAACTTCAGTGTCGTCAGTGGAGACTGTGATTTGTCTGGCTCTTCTCCTGCGCTCAAATTCAGCTAACACCTCAGCCTGACGCTCACTGACGCGCTCCTCCACCTCCATGGACTCACCTAGAAAATGTCAACAAACAGCTTACATTTCCCAACAACACAATTCTAAATATGTATACACACAGTGGTGCTGGAAAGTTTGTGAACCCTTTAGAATTTTCTACATTTCTGCATAAATATGACCTAAAACATCATTCAAGTCCCAGGCCAGCTCCTACCTGTGTGGAATCAGTATGTTCCCCTGTGTCTGTGTCAACTGACATCTCTCAATTGTGACAGCGTGTGTGTGTGTGTGTGTGTGTGTGTACATGAGCCCTGTGACGGGACCAATATGGGACATTTAACTGGATTAAGTGTTACAGAAAGTGAGCGAGTGGTTTTCCTTTGCTTTAACAGATTAGTCATTAACCGCTTTGAAACATTCTAACAGTCACACAAATTGTAGAATTGAGACAGTCTTACAATCCAAGCAATTGTGGGTTAAGGGTCTTGCTCAAGGACCCAACTGTGGCAGCATAGCAGATGTGGGATTTGAACCCTGGACCTTCTGGTCCACAGTCCAGTACCTTAACCGCTAGGCCACCACAGTCCACACAAATGACCTGCAATGAGAAACATGGACATACCACTGGAGATGTTAATATTTCCAGCCTCAATTCCAGCTTTAATAGCATCTCTGCCAGACGGATCTGCTCCATCACGTCGCTCCTTTTCTTCAATACTCCCATAGAAGATCCGAGCCTTCTTCACCACTGGAGCTTCCTCTTCATCCGACATCCTGCAAATGAATGAAACAAGCAGAGACAGAAGTGTAAGCATTCAAACTCTACTCTGCATCCAATAACAAACCGTAGAAGCCCACTAGCATATATATATATATATATATATATATATATATATATATATATATATATATATATATATATATAGCCAGGTGTGCTCTGAGGTTTAAAGTGTAATGCATGTAACCGTACCTGATGCGCAAAAACAAGCAGGAGATATTACACGAGCTCCAACACTACACCTCCAGCATGCACCAGCACACGCTAACTCAACTTCTCTAGCGTGTTCAAATACTAAAGGACAAACTCCAGTGTAATTTCATAACCTTCTTGGGACGAACCTATCAATCTATATCGGTTACAGGACTGTAGATTAATTCATAAACTCAAGGCTCTAACCTAACCTGAAAACTTAGGCAAAGCTCTCCACGACAAAACTACAACGTTACACCGCCAACAACAGGCGGATTAGCTGGTTTCACGTCCGGGTAAATTTTTGTTTAGCAAAATAAAAGACCCAAACGCACTGAAACATGTGAGTCTGTCCGCTCTTGGAAGCTGCCGTATCCTGAGAAGGTTTTTGGGTAGGGTATGGAACGTGACTGTGATCACTGGCTCTGAGTTTGAGGGCTTTAATTGTGCCAGCCAGCCAGCCAGCCAGCCAAGCGCTGTATCAAACTTTGTGGATCAAAACCATAGACGCCGCATTGGCCGCCGGTTCATGCCTCAACGTCGTCGCCATATTGGTCAAGTCAAGTCAGATTTATTTATATAGAGCTTCTTACAATGGAGCATTGTCTCAAAGCAACTTTACAAGTTTAGATTATCTGATAATATCTACGTCCAATCCCAAATTGAGCAAGCCTAGGGCGACAGTGGCGAGGAAAAACTCCCTAAGAATTATGAGGAAGAGACCTTGGGAGGACCAAGACTCAAAAAGTGATGGGTATTTCGGCTCTTTTTAGAGAGCCGGTTCTTTTGGCTCCCAAGTGGCTCTTTAGATTTTTTGTAGCTTAATTTATTATCAAATTATGTGTAAAATGAATTACTAATGTAAAAACACATAATATCCAATGTTTGTTATTATTAATATGGTTTTTATTTATATACTCAATGGAACACAGTAAAATAAAATACAAAAACGAAGAACCATCTCAGTTACAGGTCCAATCAGGTCTCAGGTCTCTGACTATGTGTATTATTTATTAAATTTTCAACTATATACAGGGAAACAAGACATAATCAACCAAACATCACTCAACAAAATCTAAATAAAAATGTGCAAAAAAAGAAAAAGCAACATCCAGGTTACAGTTTTTAAAGAAGATTGTCATAAAAAAAAACCAAGGATCTCATCTTTGAGGGGTTGATCCTGCTTCTCCTTTCTGTTATGATCTGACCTGTTTTAGAAAAGATTCTCTCTGAGGGGATAATATATATATATTAAATTCAACTTTATTGTCATCTTTCTTGTCATTACACATATACAAGTACAACGCAACGAAATGTAGTTTAGCATCTAACAAGAAGTGCAATAAGCAGCAATGTGTCGGAATGTACAATAAATTAAAAAATATATAAACCGGCTCACAATCAGGAACCGGCTCCTGTCGTTCATCTCAAAGAGCCGGCTCTTACAGCCGGATCGGTCGTGACTGACACATCACTAGACCCAACCTCCTTGGGTGGCGTAGATGATAAATCTAAGAATGAAACTAAAGCCATGGAGTCATAGTTCAAATAAAATGTGAAATATGCACATCGGCATTAAGTAGTCCGATACACAGTCACTCTAGGATTCTAAGCAGGAAAGTAGTTGGCGTCACTTCGTCACCAGATAACTGGAGGAGGGTGAGGGTTACTGCCCTCCGGTGTGGCCCGGGTATGATGGGGCTGGAGCTGATGACGGAAGCAGCTTGAGTGGAGCTACAGCGGATGAACATCATGTGTGGGGCTGGAACTGGTACCGGAACACAGCTTGGAGAGAAAACAGCAAATGTAATTAGTTATTGATTAAGAGCACAGTGTCTATTAACAATCACTGATGCCATGTCAATCACTGATGCCAAGTGTAGCATGAGACCCCGGCAGCATTAGCTATAGCAGCATAGCTAGAAAGCTAGAAAGAGGAGAACTGGTAGGAAACACAGCCAAGAGGGATCACATGAGACATTGGCAACCCCACGGGAGGCAGAAGACAGCAACCCAACGTCTCTGATCACCATAAGACTCTTTTGACTATGAACCCCCAGCTGGCCCTTATTCTAAGCAAGGAGCATGATCAGATCACGAGGACCGAAGCCTAGTTCAGCCAGACCGCCCACCCGACACTCCTGGCTAGGGACCAGGCAGGCAGGCCATACATGACTCCAGCTTCCGCCTCAGCAACCCAAACATGCAACCTGGTCTAAATCTGTCAAAAGCCTGCGTAAATAAGTATGTCTTTAGCCTAGACTTAAAACTTTGGAGGGTGTCTGAATCTCGAACGAAAGTGAGTAGTTTATTCCATAGTTGGGGGGCCATGTATGAGAAAGCCTTTCCCCCTGCTGTGACTTTTTTAAGTCCTGCACCCTGTATTTTGTAATCAATGTGGAATTTAACTGATAACCAGGCAACTTCTCATAATTCTACAAATATTGCATTGGAAAAAGCATGCCTGATTCTAGTCTAATAAATACTAATATAACAAAACAATATTAGTAATTGATTAGCAATAGTACATAGTATATGTAGTATGCATAGTAATATAATAGTTGTATAATATAGTGTTTGCTATTTTATATGCTGTATTGTACTACTATTATACTACTATTAATACTACATATACTATACTATTGGTAGTCTATTATTTATTTATAATTAATTATATTATTTATTACATTACATCTTATAAATGCACACAGGCTAATAATATGCTGCACTGTACTGTAATTTGTCTTTAAGTTTATCATTTCATTGTTATAACAAACAGAAAGCAGGCTAACTACCAGTGTCTCACTATTTAATTTTTACCTGTTGATTTTGTTATATTTTTGTCAATGATGATCAATTATCAGAACTTAAAGATGCACAATTTAGATTTTTTTCAGTATTTCAAAGTGAATGAGCCACGTTTTGACCTGGTGGAAAAGAAAAGCTCAAAGAATGGGGACGTAGACAGAAAGGCCATTTTGAGAAAAGAAAAAAAAAAAACATTTCTACGCATTCCATGTACATGAAATTGTAAAGGGACGCACACGTTTCCACACGTATTAACCAAAAGAAATAATCCAAATCCATGCTTGACAATTAACGTAAGTTTTTACAATTTCTTATGACAAGGAATTATTTTCCACCATGTTGACTTGCCTAACGCTGATGCACACTCTTCTCTATCGAGATTATCAAAGTAACTGGGGACAAAACGTTTTTTAAAAGCCTCAAAACTTTGTCAAAGCCTTGAGTATAAGAACAACTCATTAAAAATCGGTTGAGAAATAATTAGGTTATTGTGCATTCTACTCAGACAAAACGCAGCTCCTCCATTCCCTTGTATTTGTTTACAAGCCAGTCTTGCCTGGACCAATATGGCAGATGCGTTGACATATCGCAGCAACGAGCCGAGGCAGCTAATGCGGTGTCTAGGTATATATATGTCTATGGATAAAAAGCTATGAAAGTGTCATATTGAGAGGCACTGCTCCTCAAAAAAACACAACCAGCAACAACGTGAAAATGTTCTGTTTTTGACCCTGGTAGGCTGGTCAACCAGCAAGACCAACAAGTGTACCTCTGCATATGCTGTGGGTGACACTGCAGGAATACAGGATAATGGGGTACCTACATCATGCTATCCGGTCTCTGGTCAGTCTATATACTTACCCTCAGATATGGTCATGATCACTGGGTAGTGATTAAAAGAGTAAGGTCATTGGTACAAGTTTTTACATGAAATTAGGTTGCTACACAGGGTTGCTGATCAGCTGAGGTGATATGGGCCTGTCAGAAGGATGTCTCCAGGTCAACTCACTCTAGTGCTGTTCCACACATGTTCTTCTGGACAGAGATTCCTGGGAAGACTCTGGCAAGGTAAAGTACAGAGATAGACGAACATGGAGCAGTAGAACTCATCCAAACTAGAATGGCTCAGATAGTAGATCCCTGTTTCCCAGTGTTGAGCCTGCATTATTTCTATCACACCTTTTATCAGTCAGTGGAATTGTGCATAGGATGCACAGGCTGCAGAGAATTCCCTCACAAAGGCAGAAACAACCCTAGACAGCGTGCCAATCCTCCATAGGGCACATACACTCATACACACATTCATACATTTGGGGCACTTTAGAGACACCAATTAACCTAACACGTATATCTTTGGACTGTGGGACCAGAGTACCTGGAGTAAACCCACGCGGACATGGGGAGGACATGTAGACTCCATAGAGAAAGGACCCATACCAGCGTGAAATTTGCTTTAGGCCAACTAAGACTGATTATGAGATTAACACATTAACGGAGCAATAACAATTAGCAGCAAGGCATCAACAGAGTGAGCAGGTTCAAGATCCGCCAGAAAGATGAGCTCCCAGCTGAGGAGAGAGCAAGGAAGGCGTCCCTATCAGTAGGATTAAAGTGACACCTACCGACCGGTCTGAACTTGGTGGCTTAGCAGAGTAGAATTTAATTGCTGGCAAGACATTTGTCACATTTCAAGAATGACGAAGGTGAGAGCCGAGGTTGGCGGCTTGCAACCTTGCCATGCACACCATTGTTGTTCAGTGTTCTCCTGGTGGTGGATTCACGAACATTAACATTAGCCAATGTGAGAGAGGCCTTCAGTTGCTTAGAAGTAACCCTGGGGTCCTTTGTGACCTCACCAACTATTACACGCCTTGCTCTTGGCGTGATCTTTGTTGGGCGACCACTCCTGGGGAGGGTAACAATGGTCTTGAATTTCCTCCATTTGTACACAGTCTGTCTGACTGTGGATTGTTGGAGTGTCCAACTTCCTTAGAGATGGTTTTGTAACCTTTTCCAGCCTGATGCATCAACAACTTGTTTTTCTGCGCTCCTCAGAAATCTCCTTTGTATTCCGTAAAGAGTAAGAAAGGGATCACAATTCAAATCCCCTTACCCCAACCTTTTTTATTTATACCGCTATCGACACGGAGCTCTCCCTCATCCCTCTCCACTCCTTTTCTAAGATCCCTGTTCCTTAATAAAACAGGGTGGCCCCACTCAACACCTGATTGTTCATTTCCCATTGATTTAAAACACCGAACGCTAATTTCCCCTTCAAATGAATCTCAAAAACCTCGGTTAAATGAACGTGCGCTAATTAACTTTTGCTAATAAATACCTGCAGCTTTTTCACACGTCCTTTTGCCACTCACTCAATAGTAATATTGATCATTTTCCGCAATAAATAAATGACCAGTATAAATTTTTGTCTCATTTGTGTAACTGGGTTCTCTTTATCTACTTTTAGGACTTGGGTGAAAATCTGATGATGTTTTAGGTCATATTTATGCAGAAATATAGAAAATTCTAAAGGGTTCACAAACTTTCAAGCACCACTGTATATGACCTAAATCTAGAGAAAATTCAAATGTAATAGCTGTATTATTGATTGAGAAGCTTGAATTATGCAGTGGCAATTAGGTAGTCCCCAAACTGCTACATTTCTCTCCTCTTCCCTGTTCTCTAAATAGAAGTTTCACTCTCCATAAAGTATGGATAATTGAGACATGATGGCATTGGGAAACTTCGTTTATGGTTGGAATGCTACAGAAAAAAATCTTTACTTAAATTACAGTTAGAGCTAAACCTTACTACTTTTGTGTGAGCTAAAAGTCACACATTTTATGCAACTCCGAAAAGTCCCTTTAAGCATGCATTTTGCACGTAGGATAGACAACGAGTTGTTTTCACTACCTTCTGGCATTTTAAAATCAGTCATGTGCACACAAAGGGCTTTTCCAGTTGGGGAAGTAATGTGACAAATCATGTGATATACATCTGACTGACTGCACAGCTTAGCTCCCGAACCAGAGTTCTGCAGATGCACAACCTCTCATTAAGTTTCTGATGCTCATCCACAAATTATCTGCACAAGCTTAAACTCATCCTCACTTCATCTCCCATGAACTTCATTTCATCTGTTGCTTGTCTCTTACCAAGAATGAACAGGGTGCAGATTATGTAATAACATTTGTATTTGTAAAAATATTTAATGGCATAGTGTCCAAAACAGCTTCCCTTTAGTTTTAAGAATTGTGCAGTTGCCTATTGTTTCATCATCATCATAATAAATCAATTTAATATCAAGACCTGTGCCATAATATACACTGATACACATTCATTGTAACTCCTGGTTTACTCCTCTTTACCTGAACGGGCTCTGTAAGTCAGGGACCCCTAGCAAGGTGGAACTTAAACACACACATGCAACTAGAAAGTGAATGAATAGATGGCATTTTGTGGACAATATTGGTTACTGATGAAGTCCAATCAAATAATTAAGTTTAAAATCAAATTATTAAGTTTAAAACGATGGCGCTGTAATGATGCTGGAAGAGGATGCAGTGTATTAGCAGAAATGTCTTATTTCACTTATTACACGTTATGTGATCAATTCATCCTGTAGCTTGTGTCACAGATAAATGCATGCATCTAAGGAAATTCAACATCAGAACCAGGTCCAATAGTAGAAAAACAAACTGCATGCACCATGTTTGGAGTATTTCAATAAAATGTAAGATTTAATTTAGAATTCATTCATTCATTCAGGTGGGTCCAAGTGCGACATCAGGATCAAAGCAGGGAAGCTGGAGCTGTAAGGCGACCATGCTAACCGCTCTGCCACAGAGCTGCCCAAATCTTAAATTGTAAAAAAAAACAAGATAAAAGTAAGCACTGAGTTTTGGATCAGTACAGTTATACAGTTATAAAGAGTTATGAGTTGACTCCGCAGACAGAATCCTTTAGGACAGCATGCTTCTTGTACATAATGCATTTGTTTTAATATTTTTTGTGTCAGAAAACGCTTGAATACATTAAACACAATCAATACATTATGTCTTTCATATCAGAGCTGAACCATTCATACAAATTCAGAAAAAAATTCAAGCTATGTTCCTTCCTATTAATGAACTATTATTGCGAGTGTTCTCATGTCGTGTTCCTGGTAATAAGACTTTTATTTTGACTGGTAGCTCATCAAAAGTGTGAAGGAAGGAAGTATCGGCTAGGGCTGGAAAGCTGCTGAGTTTGGGGTATGTAGAATTTAATGCTAAGTTTAATGGCCTGTGCAAAACGTTTTTTAAATATGTTTATAAATCCGTTGCTGCCTGTCGAAGCTCGTGCCGTAGCTGCAGTGAAGTAACAAAGATCAGTGTGCATATCCAGTTAGAACCTGATCCGTTCTCTATAAATGCATACGACACACTTTTTGTGTTAGTCAGTTCCAGATTCATACAACTGTTTATTCACGGTAACCAAAAACTTATTAAGATTTTAAAAAGAAAAAGAAAAAGGTTATTAAGATAACGCTGTGCTGCTCAATAATTATCCTGTAACTTATTCCTACGATCAAGACATTAATCAGAATAAAAACAACAAACACACAAGCAGAGCTGAGCAGCAAAAGCATGTTTATAATGCGTCGGTAGTCTGGTAGAAAGTGGCAAGGAAGCACAGAGACTGAAGACATTGTTGGGCTTTATATAAAACATTTGCAGATATTAAGTCCTGAGCAGGAACATATAGACGCTGATGTACTAGTCTCTAGGTCGTTTAGTGCTTTTACAAACAAATAAGAAAACTTTGTCTTTTAAAAGAGGTATAATGCTCTCTGTTTTTGTCTTTCTGTTGACAGAGGTAGAAAATGTTATATTATGTTTTCAACATTTTTATTTAGGAACATGGGAAAACCTTGGGAATGCTCTCTTTACTTATCTGAGTTGGAATTCATTGACTGATCTTTTGGCATCCTTAGTGCAACTAAAGCATGGAGCTGCAGTAGCTTTAAAAAAAGCACTCCACAGCCATACTTGTTTCTTTAACGTCGCTCTTCAGCATCAAAGGCCATTCAAGGACAGATACAGGGTTACATCAATACTCAAGTCATAAAGTGGGGCAAACAAGTATTTAGTCAGCCACTGATTGTGCAAGTTCTCCAACTTAGAAAGATGAGAGAGGTCTGTAATTTTCATCATAGCTACACTTCAACTGTGAGAGACAACAGGAGAAAAATCCAGGAAATCACATTGTAGGATGTTTAAAGAATTTAATTGTAAATCATGGTGCAAAATAAGTATTTGGTCACCCACAAACAAGCAAGATTTCTGGCTCTCACAGACCTGTAACTTCTTCTTTAAGAAGCTCTTCTGTCCTCCACTCATTACCTGTACTATGTTACAAAGTATTGAGTTGAACCAAATTTATTGACCAAATACTTATTTTCTTCTTATAAACACTTATATATACTTATTGGTGCTTAACTTTATGCACGTCTGTTAAAGTTATTCAAAACCATGCTTCGTCGAAAACCAACACGTTTGGAGCTCAAGCTGGATGATACAGAAGAGTTTGAAAGTGTGAAAAAAGAGCTTGAGGTAGGGAACCGCACTGTGAATCCTTGTTATCAGTGATACTGCATGCATGTAGACCAAGAATATGCAAGGAGTCTTGATTCCATCAGAAAATTAATCAGACCCTTCTCTTACATTGCTTTTTACAGAGCCGAAAGAAACAGCGAGATGAGGTGGATGTGGTCGGTGTTCCTACGACGAGCGAGATGAGTGGTGCTGCTGGGAGTTCTGAGGGAAAAATCAGAGAGCAAATGATTCACGATCGAATAGGATATAAGCCTCACCCCAAGCCGAACACGTTACCTTCTTTTTTTGGAAACCTTCAGTTTTGAGTAAGAACTTAATGACAGTTGTCGTCATGAACCTTCCCTCTGTGCCATATAAACATGGAAGATGGTACACATGAACACCCCAACAGCAAGCTGTTATCAGTACATATTCAGATCTCAGTACGTGTTCCTGGCGACTGACAGATTGCAGCACCGTGTGAGTGACAAACGTTTCAAATATGACTGACACAGTACTTGCATATCCCCATGTCAAAGCCAGATTCTTCTTTCATGTTCTGAGCCTTTTTCAGCATGTAGTTAGTATAGTGGAATAAACCTATTCATGATTACAACTCTAATGTGCTGAAAGACTCTAATACCATCTGCAGAAAGTAGGGCTTTTACTGCCTGTGATTACAGTCATTACATGATAAGTCAACGTCATAAACACAATGTGATTTAGTTGTGTCATCACTAGTTGAGGAAAGCACCTAAGCAAAGTACACTCAGAACAAACAGTCTGATATGTAATATCTGCTTATTTATTTGACACACACACACTGCCCTGCCATATAAAAGGTCACCACCTGGATTTAACTAAGCAAATAGTTAAATAGTTAAAAAAGAGCCTCCCGTCGGATAATGACTGCATGGGTGATTGTTTCAGCTGGTTCTTTAACCCTAACTGATGCAGTGAGTAGCTTCTCATTTGTTAAACCACCATGTCAAAAGACAGCCTGTGGTCATGGAAAAGATGTTCATCTGCTTCAGAAGGGTCAGACTGTGAAAGAGTGGTTCAGGGAGCATGAGACATCATTTTCACACATGGATTGGCCACCACAGAGTCCAGACCTGAAGCCCATTGAGAAACTTTGAGATGTGCTGGAGGAGACTTTACGCAGTAGAACAAATATCCCATCATCAGTACAAGATCTTGGGGAAAATGAATGCAACTCTGGACAGAAATAAATGTTGTGACATTGCAGAAGCATTTCTGTCCAGAGTTTCTTTAATGTTTCTCCAAGGTCTTGTATTGACGATGGGAGATTTGGACCCAAAGATTCTCAATGGGGTTCAGGTCTGGACTCTGTGGTGGCCAATCCATGATGTCTCATGCTCCCTGAACCAGTCTGGGAGTGATGGCCTTGCGGCTAAGGTACTGGATGATGGACCACAAGGTCCAGTGTTCTAATCCCACCTCTGCCATGCTGCCACTGTTGGGTCTTTGAATAAGGCCCTTAACACTCAATTGCTTGTATTGTAAAATTGTATCAGCTGTAATTCGCTTTGGGTAAGAGCACCTACTAAGTGCTGTAAGTGTAAATAAAGTGTGGATTTACTGGAGGGAATGGTTAACATTATAAACCATTTAAATTCAGTGAGGCACACTTTTTTGTAATTACAGATTGGTGTGACAAAACATGAGCTGCTTATCAAATGCTTATTTCATTTTGACCAGCCATGTAAAAATCTCTGACTTATACACATGATTTAGAACCAAAAGGTGACTTCTGTGATCTGGTCCACTGCATTGTTCCCAGCATCAACACCAATTCTAGTACTTAGCCAGATTACACTGTGCAGAAGAGTGTGGATTTATGGTTAAACAGTGGAAGACGCCAGCAAAAAGGCACAGTTTGCAAAGGCGTTTGTTTACTTATTGACCTGGTTACAATCAAAACAAAATATTGCATATATCACAGAATTCACATGGTGGAACATTGACCTTGTGTTAGTCCTGTACTGACCTTGTACTGGTCCTGGGTGCTTCCATCGTTGGTTCATGGGCTGTTGCCTTTAAATGAGACCATTCTGAGACACGGGCCTGAGCCAAAGGCATGTCCATGCTACAAATGCTAATTTGCTGATGGCACCATAAGAAAACAGGGAGATAATGTACATTTATTTGTATGTAATAATACTCAGAAAAAGGAATGACTATAACCTCTGTATAATTCTATGTGTAGTTCACCACTGTGTCCGTTATCAATATTTGAATCTAAAGGACTGGAAAAGAAGGAAGGCCTCCGTTTGGAGTGTTGTCAGATTTTGAGCCACTCTTGAAGCAGAAAGTCTTCTTGAGGGAGATGCGTACTTCTGCTACCTTCTGCTCAGTCCATCGCAGGACAGGACAGGGGTCACTGACACAGTGTCGTGGCATGATCCCCTGACTGGCCTCACCTCCCTCGGACATGGCCTATCATGCCTGCGTGTGAGTGGTAACTTGGCAGGAAGGCACCGCTAGGATCAAACCCGGGTCCAAGTGATGGTGGCCATCATAGACGTCATTAGACCTGTTTCTCTAGCTCTCCCCCCAAATATGAATTATTATTGTGCATTTACATCATCAATCATCTCTCTATATCTGCAATGTAATTACATTTGACACAGTAGGACCTGTGGGAGGCGCTGCTGCCCCAAAACGTGCCTGAAGTGGTGCTCTGCACTGCTTTACTACACTTCAGTGGACACGTGTCCAGCACAGTCAATACATGTAAGACTTCATTGTACGGTTGTTGGAATATTGTGATTATTCAAACTGTTTGTATTTTTAGTTCTAAAAACTAAAGTTAGAAATAGTTTTCTCATAAGCCGTTTAATGTAGGCTATTTAACTGATTAAAGATTTAGACTAACTAAATTACAGTGGTGCTTGAAAGTTTGTGAACCCTTTAGAATTTTGTATATTTCTGCATAAATATGACCTAAAACATCATCAGATTTTCACACAAGTCCTAAAAGTAGATAAAGAGAACCCAGTTACACAAATGAGACAAACATATTATACTTGGTCATTTATTTATTGAGGAAAATGATCCAATATTACATATTAGTGAGTGGCAAAAGTATGTGAACCTCTAGGATTTGCAGTTAATTTGAAGTTAATCTCCCCTTGTCAGTGTTTGTTTATTCCGGTTTCCATCCAAAGACATGCTTGTTAGGTTAACTGGCGTCTCTAAAGTGTCCCTACTGTATGAGAGTATGTTCCCTATAATGGATTGGTGCCTTATCTAGGGTTGTTTCTCTCTTGCACTCTATGCCACCAGCTAGGTACTGGCTCTCCCATGACCCTGTCCAGGATCAGGTGGACAAGAAAGTGGTGTATGGATGTCAATGCTATTTATTGAGGGAAATGATCCAATATTACATATTAGTGAGTGGCAAAAGTATGTGACCCTCTAGGATTAGCAGTTAATTTGAAGGTGAAATTCGAGTCAGCTGTTTTCAATCAATGGGATGCCAATCAGGTGTGAGTGGGCACCCTGTTTTATTTAAAGAACAGGGATCTACCAAAGTCTGCTCTTCACAACATGTTTGTGGAAGTGTATCATGGAAAGAACAAAGGAGATTTCTGAGAACCTCAGAAAAAGAGTTGTTGATGCTCATCAGGCTGGAAAAGGGTACAAAACCATCTCTAAAGAGTTTGGACTCCACCAATCCACAGTCAGACAGATTGTGTACAAATGGAGGAAATTCAAGACCATTGTTACCCTCCCCAGGAGTGGCCGACCAACAAAGATCACTCCAAGAGCAAAGCGTGTAATAGTTGGTGAGGTCACAAAGGACCCCA